>JARHVA010002245.1:2197500-2245000 GCA_037957365.1 Torreya grandis | reverse complement strand
ACTAGGAGGCAGACAAACTGAGTGAGGTTTTGGGAATTCTAAATATGGCATAAGGTAGTAGGCTCAGGTCTGAGGACACCCCTAGCAAAACAAGAAAGGAAATATTCACTATGACCCTATGAAGCTCCCTTGTTAATATAGAGAAAGTAAGATCTGAGAAGGAAAAGTCATGGTAGAGAACCAAACAAATTGGAAGAAGGCCATAGTACCCAAATAAGATGCATATCTCATGGTACCAAGAAGAAATTCAATAGCAATAAGAAAGATGCACCTTATCCAAAGATATAATATGTGTCTTAGTTTCTAAGTGTTGTTGATTTTTGTGTCTTATTTTTTAATGAAAATTTGCCTAAGTTTGGTTTCTATTCAACTGGTTTGTCCTGGTACTATTTACCTTCTTTTTTTGGTCTATACTTTTTTTGTTAAACTTTTGATTGCATGTCCTTATAAAACCTAAATTTTACCCCATCATATAGAAATATATTTTACTACTTGAAAGTCATTATTTTATTCTTATTTTCTTTAAAAACCCTTAGGATCTTCATGAGATCTATAAACTTTAAAAAATTGATGGGGGTGTAATGGGTTGAACTAACCCAAATCACCCCCTTGATGATTGAACATTAGCTATGCATGTAAATACTCTAAAGAGGGATATCAGTCTCATGTATTTTCTCCCATCTAGAGTGATTGTGTAATTTTGATATTTGACTATATTTATAGAACTATAAATATGGTGTTGATACTTAAAAATGATAGCTCTTAACTTTCTTTGAGATAACTTAGATTTGGATCATGGCTACTTCTTGTGAATGATCTTAAATTTGGGGAGAATGGGAAATTTTTTCCTAGTTTTAAATAGTGTGTAAGTGCTCAATAAATAGTTCTAAGTTATGAACAAAGTCATTTTAAAATAAGGCTTTGATTTTTAATATATAATGAAATATTTTCATAATTTCTTTTAGCTAGCCTTAAGAAACATGCAAGAAGACCTAAAATAATATTAATTTTTTAAAAAACTCTCTATTATTTGTTGTGTGAGACAACTAATACAAGGGGATAAGTCTATAACAATAAACATGTTTGCCTAACATAGACCTATCCCCAAAAATAAAGGACATTTGAACTTAGCTAGAGATATTTAAGGATAATATAAAATAATTTGAGCATTTGACTAGGAAATTTATATGTAATAATGACAATAAATAATGGATCAATTAGGAATATATAAATGTCTTAAGGGAATGGTGAGCAAGATTCGTGTATTTAGTCATAATTCATTTGGTTTAGGATGTTCAAATAATTAACATTGCCAAATACCTGTGACCATATTTGTGTGTCTACCCTAGACTACTAAAAGAAAGAGGAGAGTTATGGGTAATCCTATCCCATGCATATATATGTTCGTCTTGATGTAATTTGACCTTAGGATTATTACTAAAAATTGGTCAAAATCCAAGTGATCTTTCCTCAACTTTAAACTACACCCATACTAGATCAATTACACATTTATTATACTCTTACAAATGAGGATGTCCTCTTGATTGGTGGTATGAATCAAGTTATTTTCTTAGAATTTTTTTTATAATTTTATGGTTGATTTCAAGGATCATAACCTTGAATACACTAAAACAATATATATGGTCCTCTTGATGGAAATTGACCAAAAGATTATTACTAAAAATTAGTCAAAGGCTAAGTGATCTTTCCTCAACTTTAAACTACACCCATACTAGATCAATTACAAATTTAGGATTCTTTTAAAAATGAGGATGTCCTCTTTATTGATGGTATGAATCAAGGTGTTTTTCTTATTAAAAAAATCTAGAATTTGATGGTTGATCCTAGGCTCATAACCTTGAATACCCTAGAACCATAGTATATAAGTCTAAAACATCTATAAAATCTACCTAAGAATAGATACCCAAGGTAACCATTGGTTTCCAAGAGGATCATTGGACACTTAATTTTTATGGAGTCAAGTGACTTTAAGGATTTAGGGTAGGATGTATCCTCACCAATCCTTATGATTTTTATTTTTTTTTATATCTATAATTTTAGAACCTATGAAAGATAGTTTATTAAATAAAAAATTAACTTCCTATTTTAATATTAAACTAAAACCTCAATTAGTGATATTCAATCAAAAAATAAAGAAAACATACTTTCAAGGTACCATATTACCAAAAAAAATAATTACCTTGTCCATTCATGAACTTCCTTTTTTTTTTATTAAAATGTGATATATGGATTCCAATTAATTCTCAAAGGTGAAAGGAATTTTAGTATCATATAGACATAATTCCTTGAATTTAGTATGGATTCACTAGATGATTTTGATTAAAATTTGATATATTGATGATGATTTTTGAAATTTGAGGATGACACCTCAGTTTATATATTTTTAAGTGAGAATATGGGTGGATAGGATAAAATATGTATTTATTTGATTATGTTATTTTTTTATGGTTGGATTTAAGTCCTCATCCAAGTGGAAGAGATCAATTCCTTATGTGTTTGATAAATAAGGGGGAAGTTAATTGGTATTAGAAAGTTTCTCATTTTATTTAGATAACTCACCAAGATGGTTAAATTTTTTAATTATGACTCAATAATTGGTTAAATAAGTTAAGCATATTGTTAGATTACTCAATTATTGGTTGAGATAAATATGGAATATGTTTGAAAACTTGGAAATTCTATATTTTTAATTAGTTTCTTGGAATATGTGTGCATGAATAATTAATTAATATGGATTAATTAACTATTTTAAAAATATATGGAAATTATGTTAGAATAAAATTCAAATTTATAATGATGGTTGACTTAGTGTGAAATAATGGAAGTTATGTTGATATTTAACAAAGTTAGTTTTAACATTGAATGTGGAATAATTTTCGTGTCTAAATTTTCCCCTCTTTGAAATGGTGTTGAAAATAAAATGATCAATGCCTTTTAAAAGAATAAATAAAAATTAGAGTGGAAACAAATGTATAAAAAATGCCCTAGGTGGACATAAATGACTATGTATGATGCCCCCTCAAATGGTCAAGTAGGGAAATGGATGTAGACGAGCACTTGAAATTAATAAAAAAAGGAGTTTAGATGGATAGATATAAAAATAGTGTATTTTATACTACAAGAAATATAACTATTAGCCTTTATAAAATTCTATAGGATTTTTAGGTGAATTTAAAATTATCTCCCCCAAGCAGAGAGGTGCTAGGGAGTCGATTGAAGAAATAATATTTCTTTATATAATATACACACTTGAATTATACCCATGAATATTGTTTCATGGAAGTGGATAAAATAATGATATATCTTGATTGTAAGTTGTGGGTTGTAAAATAATAAATATATTTTCCAAATATTTGGTGATAATATGTATGATATTGATTTACAAGTATAAATAAAGATAGTAATCGCATTAATTAGTGGTATGATATAAAGAGAAAATGAAGTGATAATATGCAATAATAATTAAAATAACATGAGGTTAGGTGAATTTTTTTGAGTATGGTGAGTAAATATATAAGTGTATGGGTAATTTTATTTTCATTATTTCAAATTCATTTGGTTGATTTTCCACCTAGGATTTCTATTTACTCTATATTATGAGAGGTGTTAGAGGAAACTAGACACTAGAGGCTACTGGGGAGCAAGGATGCATTAACTAATGTTTTATAATTCATTTTTTGTCACTTTAGGGTGATAAATATATAGTAAAGTTAGGTAAAATTATTCCATCATTTTTCAAATGGTGGTTTTGAAGTTAAAACCAATGATTTTATGGTGGAAAATAATTATTTCATGAAGATTTTTAGTGATTTTGATACAATAATAATTTTGTTGAAAGTTATGTGAAATTAAACCTTCTATATAGATAATTCATAAAGACATATGGTTAATTAATTATATCATACAATAAATTTGTTATAATAGTGAATTCATCAAAGGTGAAATGAATTTATCTATCTATACAATGAATTCATAAGTGTTCATATGAAGGAAATATAAAATAAGGAATGTTATGTATAAATTTCATTTGATATGGATTCTGGTGTAAATGATGATCTTGATAGATGAATTTATGATTTGAAAATATTAAAATTATATCATTTTGATGTGTTTAGGAGAGACAACTAATACTCATTACATGAGAGCAATGATCTAGTGTTTTATGATTGATGGAGAGATTCACTGACAATGAGGTGGGTGTATTAGAGGTGGTGGGGTTATCTTATGTGGTAAATATGTCTAAGATAATTTACTATAGGGTACTATTTATGGAATTAGTTTATAGTTATAAATAAAATACCATTATAATTTTATATAGGGGAGATGACTATCACACTAGAGGATGTGTGATGGATACTTCACATCTCAATATAGGGTGTGAATATGTATTGGATAGAATGTGAAGTTAGTATAATTATCCAAGGTTTTTAGCGAGGATATTGTCTTGATGATGGATTATGTGATATATTTATATGAATACATTGTATTAGAGGTTAGATATGGGATAATATTAGTGTTGATGGATTTTGTTTATGACATTTTTATACCAAATAAGAGAGTGAGGTTGTTTTCTACTGGACTATGAATGCTATTTATGACATGTTTGAAATTGTGATAAATTTTTCATTAGGACCATGTGCATTATCTCACTTATACATATATAATTACCTTATTTCAAGTACAAGGGATGATTTATCATAATGCCTTTCAAAATATTATATGTGTGGGCATGGGAGTATATTATAGTTGAGATTCTAGTTGGATAGATGAGATAAAGATTATATGGAGAGCCATTTGTTTATATATGGCACATTATTATAGGTGGATCAATGGATCACTTTCGGTATATAATATTTTATAGAATGGAACTTAATGAGTTTAAGTTGATGGATATTACATGGAGACCTTTCAGGGATGTTGATCTAATGTGGGGACATGATTCACATTATATGGAGTATATGATGATACCATGATAAATTATTATCAAGCACAAGTATATTATAGAGGCATATAGGCTAAAGAGGGTTTTGAGGTAGTTTAGCATATAATAGGATGTGTTAGTAGGGATACATGTTTTTCATAATTAGTATAAGATAGACCATAGTGGGGACTAGCTATAAACTCGATAGTCGCATATCATAGCTGGTTAAAAGTGTAGATGATACCATATCAACCAAAGACATACATAGAAGACAAAAGGGAAATTGAGGCCTATAGGGCATGGTGGGGTTGAATGTAACCATTGAGATTGATAATTTCTCATCAAAGGTAGGATATATAGTGATAGGTTATAGATTTCCTTTAGGGTATGACCATAAATGATAGAATAATTGAGGATGCCTATTTAGGTATATTCCCTACTATATGAAGGATAGACTAGTGGTGGTGAGGTGGATAGGGTGAGGATGTTTAGATTGAGGGTATATAGGTTAAGGAAGTAAAAGTTAAGGAGAAACATATTAAGGAGGTGCATATGGATTATGATGAAGGATATGGATCGAGAGGAGTTACACCTATGATTATGATCAATAATTAGGAAGAGGGAGATGGATAAGATAGTGATTTAGCAAGCACTATAAATTCACATTATTGGGGATGATGAGGATGGACCATCGAGGTCATCCTAATCAATGGAAGATGAGGACTTGATTGAGAGACTGCATTAGGAGATTAGTGTGAGGGATGTAAAGATAATGGGCTTGGGATAAGATGGAATGGATACATGTGGTCAATGAGCCTCCTAAGCTATATATATATATATATATATATATATATATATATATATATTATAGGTTAAGGTGGATTAGATGAAAAAATGTAGTAAGATGAGAGATGAGGGTTTAGTGACCCATGATGTGGGTACATAGGTGGATTATGAGATAAGGCTAGCATAGATATACCATAAAGAGCAGGATGTACCATATAGTGACTTGTAAAGAGATAGAGATCTATTGGAAACACTGAAATAGTTGAAGGCCATGATAGACATTATGAGGTTGATGGATCATTCATCTTAATATAAGATTCTCCATGAGTGATAAATGTCTATAGATCATCAAAAACTATCATCTGTAGAGTATTTTAGTGCTATGAGATTAGGATCAATGACTAGGAAAATACAAATGACAAAATCAAATTGTTATATATGTGAGTCATTCCATCACAGCATGGGTCCTCCATTGATTACACCAAAACATTCTCATATGATATCTCCCCTATAAAGGTACAAATAAATATTTTAGATTGATATGATGCATATAATTTTTTTAGATGTTTATGATATTATAATATGTATGATATGTATTAATGGGAATGTTATATATGTGTGCATGTGTGTTTGTTTGTGCATGCATGTGAGTGTATGTATATGTATATGCATGTGTGTGTGTGTGTGTGTGTGTGTGTGTGGAATTATTTATTATACATTTGATATTTGACACATGTTAGTCATTTTTGTCATTATTATTATGGACTACGTATGAAAATGTGTTTTAGGAGAATGAGCTAGGTCAATAATTGATTTCTGTAGGATTTGCATGGGGTTTCAATAGGATTTTCAAAATCATAAATTATATGAATTAAAAACCTTATTTTTATGTTATGCATGACTATATGCACCAATGATATGGAAAAACTATGACATATATTGTGAAATATGCATAAGGACTAATATATTCACAAGTGCAAGACATAATTCATCATGATATGGAAGATAATAATAACATCATTTATAATTCACATAGTGTATGCTATGGGAAATGCATCAAATCTATAATTCAAACCTCGCTCAGAGAAGATAAATCTTACTTACACATCTGATTGGGGATACATCATATAATCAAGGTCATGACCAAGATGGATCTACTAAACCTAATCAAAGGATATCTTACCGTAATAATGTCACTAGGGAGGGTTCCAAAGCTTTTAGTCAAGTAAAACTATGTAATAACCCTAATTAGGTCCTAAGTTTTCATATTCACTAAACTAATAACAACTAAAGTAAAAGTCTAATCTAGTGCTCACCAAAGCTTGTGGAAAAAATTGGGGGTAATAAACATTATAATTAAAAATTCATATAATACATATACAAACATTAATGTATATGGGATCTTAATGCATGAAAAATAAGTGCAAATGCATATCTATCTCTTACAAACAAGGAACAAAGTTAGGAATACTTAACTTGGAAGACAAACATGATAATCCTCAATTTATCCCTTGGCTAAGGTTCTTTTCAAGAGGTTGTTTTGGTATGTAAGGATGATAGGGATAAATTAGCTCTAGGATACATAACCTATGTATACATCTAAAAGGCCTCTCTACAAGACAAGATCCATATCTCCAAAGAAAGCATGAAACCTTAATCTTGCTCCTCAAGTAGAATGGTAGATATGAAAATGCTTAATATATATTAATTCTTCTAATCTTCTCTTAGAAATGAATAAATTTATGTTTATTTATATATGTATATCTAACCCTAGTCCCTTCCAAAAATTTAGCCCAATAAGTTTTACCTAGTTGACCTAGTATCATTATTGATAAAAATAAATTAGGTCATAGACTAGGCCAGCCATGGGTCAACCTAGACCCTAATAGGTTTTATTAATAAGATTACAAGGTCGATGGGGTTTACTATGTAACATAAACCATCAAAAAGGGGTTTAGGTTAGGGAAAGGCTAATGAAAGTGGCAAATGACTAGAGGAGGGTTAAAATAGGAGGCAAATATTAGGGGAATAGTTTTAAGAGATATGTGTGTATATATTAAGTGGAAATAAGGGACAAAAATCTTACAAAGTACTAATGTTATACCTAACCCTTTCCTGATTCACCCTTTAAGGCATGCAGTCAAAAAGATTGAGACTCGATGGGTTCTTACAAGAGAAAAAGCATCAATAGTTGATAAATTTTTAAAATTTTATGTGTATATAGATGATCCACTCGAATCTCATCACATGTCACATAGGTGTAACATGAGATGGTGCTTCAGGAAAAGAAAATAGTGACACATAATGTTGAATCTAAATATATTACAATAAGGAGCAAATAAGATAGATGAAAGGATAAAATTGAAAAACACATACCTTTACTACCCTAGTGATGTAGATAAATAATGAGATATGATAAATGTGAAGGCATCCAATATATGGAACATTAGGTGAACCTATAAATATTAGCAAAAAAGAGTGAAAAAATGAAAATTTCACAATATAGACATATAATAATTGAAAACATTCTCTATGATGTTAGGATTCCATAAAACTTTATAGTTTGAAAAAAAAATCTAGTAGAGACAAAGATATGATCAAAATAAGAAATATGGTAGTAAATATTTTAAGGGTAAATAATTTGGAATGGTAAATATAAATAGGGTAATAAATAATTCATTTAGTATTTTTACTATTTTAAGAAAATAGATCTCTGATAGACCTAGTAAGAGACTAGATAGCCATGATGGTGAGGAGATGACAATTGAGATAGGGAGGACTCATAGCAGTTGTAGTGAGTGCATCACAAGTAAGAAACTAAAAAATTAAAAAAAATAGTATTTTGATTTGGAATTGAGTGAATTATAGAAAAGAAATTGTTAGGAAAAATATAGATACCAAAATGAACCCTAGGAATTTTTTTGGGACACTAGGGGTCAAATGAGGTATTGGGTAGGAAGGAGTCAGACCAATAAATTCCCAATCCATTTATGGAATTTTGTCAAAAATTCATCTTTATGGATGAACATAGTCATCCAGGTTCACTTAGTCTACAAAATACAAGAAAACCAATAGGCTAACTTATTAGTAGGTAAATGACTTAATTATTTAAGGAAGGGATTTGTCTTAGTATGAGTAGGATGACTTAGTTATTTATGAAGTGGATAACTAAGTACTATAAGGTATGAATGGGGCTGACTTACTACTGGTAGGCCAAATGGTGGCTGACTTAGCATTGCAAAGGCTGATCTATTAAAATTTTGATAAGGTTTATTTAGTATCCCTAATAAATTATATGGCCAATTTAGTTTGTAATAGGTCAATTTAGTAGAAAAATGAATATACTAAATGAAACCAACTAAGTTTTGTGATATTTGTAAGAATGTATTTTCAGTTTGATTGACATGGATATCTAATGCATCCTTTATTGTTTGATATTTTGTAGAGGCACCATAGATATTGGTGATTTATAGATGCATCATGGTTACTATATTTGATAGATTACTTGAAAGATGTGGATAGAGTGAGATTTTTTGAATTGGGTCTTGGGAGTATCATGGAGATGAGTCACATCCCATTGAGTGTTGATCTCATTATCATGTTCCTCAAGTATGGGAATAGTTTACCAACACATTTTGATGGGTGGTGGTTGAATATACCATAGAGGTGGGTATCACACTAGATTAAATCCATGCATTGCTTGGACTTCCTAAATGAGGGACACTAGTGATTACGTGGACACCTAATGATTTGGAAGAGAGATGATCATTATCTAGGTGGGAAACACACTCTAATAGGATCTACCTAGGACTGAGGGTGGACCTATTTTATGTGTATATTGTACATATTTTGGACACCCAAAAGGATATGATTATACTTGTGATATCATAAGTTTTGTGTCACAATTCAGATGGCAAGGTACCATTATATGCAATAGCCTTATGCCAATCCATTTTAGATCAAGGGGAACTCTATGATTTTAGGTTTATAATTTGGGTCCAACTCATGCATGATATGTATGGGATTTTTTATAGAGGGTAGAATACCATTTAATTAGTGCATGGATATATGAGAGGTTCCCTATGTATCAACAAACAAGGTTTCCCCATGTGGTTAATGATAGGTTACTAGATGGAGATAAGACCAAGTAGTACATGACATGACCCACTTTATAGAGATATAGATAATCACACAAGGGGATATTATGTGGTATATATACACATATATTTCAAATATTTGGCCTAGTTGGGTTATCATGGCACTAGGACTAGCTCAAGCACAAATCATGGACCATTATACCTAGTGGGTAGAGCCATAGCTAGTGGCACACTAGCTAGCGTAGTTTGGAATCTCACACCTAGTGGCTCATCTAGTGTTTCCTAATTTTTGGGCATGAAATGATATATATCCAAGAGAGATAGGATTAGGAAGAGTGATATTCAAGATACTAGTGATCAAGCCACAATGTGTGAGACCATAGACTAGTCGAGCAAGATAGCTAGCAATTGAAGGAAAAGAGAGTATGGATGTGGATGTAGGGGTGAAAAGGGAACCAAAAAAGTTACCAAAATAAGAGGATTAATGATCAATTTAGACACACCACTAATGTAAATACCATCAATAAGATCAAGTATAGAATAGGTGGGTACACAAGATGATTTGATAATCATCCCAGGATAGAGCTGGTCGATAGAAGAACCTCTAAGGAGATGTCTTTGACATTCATAGGTGTTGAATCTAGGATTTGATTTTATAGGGAGGAAACCTATAGATGATTTTTTTTGGGGATGGGATGATGGAGAGACCATTATTAATGAATGAGTAGATGGGGAGATGGTAGTTAGTGACACTGACACTAGTAAGAAATGTTATAATTATGATTTTTGAGATAGAATATTATTTGTATGTGATTGTAGGTAGGTAGATATATTTTGAGATGTATATGTGATATGATATCTATCTATTTTTGGTTTTTCATATCCTATGATAGAGGAGGTTAGCTGGGGATACCTAGTCATGGTAGCGTATCATGACATTTTTAGATGAGGTATTGACACCATATGACCCCACCATGTTGGATGATTTTTTTGTACCATCTACCACAACTCAAGTAGGTTGGTTTATACTAGTGGGGGAGATTTTGAGGTATAAAAATATGTATCGGGATGGATTACATCCACTAGTAAGGGTGGGATTAGGAGAGGCATAAGCCTAATAGGCTTTGGCTCAGGAGAGAGTTGTAAACATGGCTACCATGATCTAGCTAGGATAAGTATAGGCCCAAGTGGTGAACCTACAAGGATAGGTACTAAGTTTGAGATATAAAATGACCCCTTTATAGTTCACTTTGTAAAGGGGATAGTCTGAGGCATCTATGGCCAATGTGGCTAGGCCATGAGATAGGCATGATGGAGCCTAGCCATAGAGCTAGAGTGATGTATTTTGTATTTTTTACCATTATATAAAACACATGATATATAGATATATTTTTTTTGATATTTGGATTTTCGTCTCATGAGTTATATTTTGGTTGTGGTTGTTGATGCATGAATATAGTTCTTTCTATCAATTGTATTTTTATTTTGTTTTAAATGCTAAGGGAAATATATATGGACTGTTTTCTTTTCTAGAATTATGTGAGAAACATGGACGGTTAAAAAGAAATAGGTAAAAAGGACTTGGAAAATTATAATTAATCATAAAAAATTCACTACACACTATATCATGATGGGAAATATGTGATAATAAAATATGACTAAGTATAATAAACCAAAAATTTGTAAACAAGAGGATAAAATGTTTACAAACCATGAAAATGATTGGCACCAATTTAAAACAAGTAAAATCACACTATATCATGTTGGCAAGTATGAAAATTATTTAATAAAATGGAAATCACATGAAATACAAATGGTATAAAAAATAATTAATTCAATTAATCATACTAAATCACATTGGGAAGTATAAAAGATAAATAAAATTGGTAAAATTAACTTTAAATTAATCACACTAATTCAAGTTGGTAATTATGAAAAAGTTAAGAGAAATGGTTGGTTTTTTACTTTTAATCATAAAATAAGAATATAAAAGAGAAATATAAATTAATTAGGCATAAAACATACTAAATTAAGATGGTAAGCATGTCAATGATGTGTAACTCATAATCAATCATAACTTATCTCAAATTTGACACATGTAATTTCATTATGACTTAGGTAATAGAAAATTCTGTGAGGAAGGCCAGGTCCTATCCATGGTCTTACACTGCAACTCACAAAGGGAAAACCAATGAGGTGGAAGAAATGGAATTTTTTTTAAAAGGGGATGTTTGGAATTGTAATTTTAAATTTTAGTAATTTGTGATGAAGTCATAGTCCTATCCAAGGTCTTACACTATAACTCACAAATGAGATCCCTAGGGGGAGTGATCATTGATTAAAATAATATTTCTCAAGGGGAAATATTATGATTTTAGGGAATGAAAGAGGAAATTAAAGAAGAATAATGTATTCATCTTATGATAATATATTAGAAAACATGAGGCACACTAAGTACATATAAAGATATTAAGTGACTACTAACCATCAATATACAAGGGATACTTGTTCACTAGAGGCACAAAGATATGTAGGCAAATAAGTGAGGTATTAAGATCAAATCATGTTTTTTATTTTGAACAAGAAATTTAAAATGGACCTACCTTCCCACAATATGTTCCTCATTACTTAGGACCTCTTATAGATCCATTGGTTTACTACAAAGATTGGGTACTTACATGAGAAAATAGGTAGCACTAAAATATTTCTTATTCTCCTTTTCCAATCTATTTGACTAATGCACCCTAGTGGACCTTAACTCTATTATGAATTCAAATATATATTTTGAGATTTAATTAGAGAAAGGATATTTGCTTAGAATCATGTTTTTTAGTGCGATTTATCTTATAAAAAATTTTAATGTTGATTTTTAGATCATTGATTTTTTTAAATGGTTTGGCTTTTGAATTTTTATGGATTTTAAGATTCCTCCTCCACATATATTTGGAATGACCAATCATGATATTAAAAATTATATAGACAAATGAGTTGTATATTTTTTCTAAAGTAAATTGAGTATCCAAAGACATGACTGACTAAAACACATAGGCTTACCTATGAACAAACATGTTATCTTAAGTTTCAACAATATGTATGCTTAATTTGTGAAGGGAAATAAGGGAAATAAAGGGAGACCATAATTATATCGGTAAAATGAGATTATAATGAGATGAATTTTTTGCTAACTATTCTCATGGAAAAGAAGGAATGACTAGGGGAGCAGGGTTTGTATAACCAAGTCACAATAACGATTATCTGTGTTTATAGAGAGACAAGGTAACAAACAATCATGAAAGAAAGAAAAAGATATCCATAAGAGGATTGAATAATTAAAAATAATCCATAAGAGAGCATAAATAATAAAATAACATTATAATTAAAATGTAGTGTGAAAACATAACTAGGCATGTAAGATAAATAAGAATTTAATGCAATGTTAAATGAGATAAGATAGATAAATGTAAATTTGGAGCATGCATACAATCCAAAATGAAAAAATAAATTAAGTAACACCATGCTCGTTTTCATAAATACTAGGATATTTATCCATACACATTATCCATAACATCTAATAAGTCTCTATGAAGCTGAACACGGACTATATCCAAAGTCTCATTGATCTTTAAAGAATGTTGATAAAATGATTCAAATTGAATATCCTCAATGGAAAATGTAGGAATGCCTAAAGGACGATGTTGATGAGGACTATCATGTAGGGGATGCTTAGGTTAAGGAATGGGAAAGGAATTAGTTGGATATTAAGGGGTCTCTAATTCAGAATGGTCCATAGGTGAAGGATGATCCATGGGTGAGGAAATCGTAGGTGTGAAAACTATAGGTAGAGAAGGTACCATAGGTGGAGGAGCCATGAGGGAAGAAGGATGAGAATTCTTTAAAGTATAACTTGTGAGAGGAGGGGTAGTAGGCATAAGAATGGTCATGAGGTGGTCCTTGAGATGTTATTAAAGGATGTGAAAAAGATCAGTGTGATGAGTACCACATTGGTGCCATAGATAACATACATCTTCATATTTAGGAAGATATTCAGGTGACACTTTCAAAGTAGGTATAACCTTTTTATGGGTTGAGGAATAGTGGGATGCAAGGTTTCTATATATTGTGGCATCTTACAACAACACATGGAGTAATGATTAAATATGTCATGGAAGCAATATATGCACTCTTTAGTATAATTTATGGGTGTACCAATAGAGGGAGTGGAAATGGAAGCTGACGAAGTCTAGTGTAATCAATAGATTCTAATTCAATAACCAACAAATTTATGAATATCACAATATGTTAGATTAGCCTATTTGGTATTCAAAGGTTAAAGCTATGGTAAAGGTAGAAAACCATCACTAAGTAAAGGTGGGGCTAGGAGAGAGACTATATGAGGTTTGACTAAAGGATCAATAAAATAAAAAATAGGAAGAGACTCAGCTAGAGAGGGAGTGGGAATAGGATCTAAACTGGGTTTAGCTAAAGGAGGGAAAGGATGAAGGAAAGGTTGAAAGATAATCACAAACGTCTTAGGAATAAGTTGGCTATAGGGATACTGGTATCTATAAAATTGATAGGGACTAAGTGTATCATGATCCATAATCAAACTATTATGAAGATATTCAAAAAATGGAGGTGTGTTCATCATCTCTACCCTATGGACAAGAGGAAAATCTTAAAACTAGGAATGAGATAAGATGAAATGTGATAAGATATATGAAAATACAAACGCAACTAGGAATGATAACAAATAATTTCAACATCTCAAGCCTAAATAAGACCACCTAAAAATGGATCATCTAAGGTATAACCATCATCACATTTAGGTGTATGAATATTAGTGGCATAGGTAGGGATGACCTTATCATATGATTTGGTGTGATGAATGGAGTGTGAAGTCTTAATTAAGACAATGGGAATATTGTCACTATATGGTTGATGGGAATGTAGATGTAGATAATCTGGAAGCTAAGATATGAGATGAGGTAAGAGATCTACAATTTTTATCTTGAGATTAATCTCTCTAGGCTCATCATCATCATAATCTAGTACATTATGTGGTATATTCTTTATGATTTTGAGGTGACCATTGTAACCTCATGTGGAGTTGACAAGAAAGTTAAATTGTTAAAATTCATAAAATAGAATACTCAACAAGGTTTCAAGGGTTAGAATTTTGAAAACACCATGGTCTTTGAACTGTTATAAATTCTAATTTTTAGTGTAACCTTGAATCTTATAGATTGAACCATTGTAAGGTAATTTGACACATTGGAAAGTAGAAGAGGTAATTGCTCTCATGAGATGAGTCCATGGCCTACTAATCAAAATATCATAGGATTGAATAAATTTTAATATCATTACCTTCATTCAAAAAGTGATAGGTGGAAAAATGATAAGGATCCACATACAACCTAAGGGAGGCATTGGCCTTTGGTCATAGCCTTGACATGTGTTCCATATGGGATTAAGATTACATTCAAAATATCTAAGGGTTTTAATAAAATTTAGAGAGACAATGTAAGTACCTATACCCTCATCAATCAAGGCATGTTTAACTTGTATATCACTAATTTAGACACTAAGAAGAAGGGGAGGATCATCTACATGAGCTAGGATATCATCAAGAATCATAGAATCAATGGGTAGTTTAAGGGAAAGAAAAGTGTCAATTATTTCATCAATGTGTATGGACATCTCTTCACATTGTTATCAAATGTTATATTCTGATCTAGATAAGGTGGCTTCATGTCATGCTAAGAGAGGATGAGTGATGTTCATTTTGAATAGGAGTAACATAAGATGATTAAAATGACATGGATAAGTCCACATAAGTTTAAGAAATGGGATTTGAGATGGGAGATTAGTAAGTTCCATGATAGGATCCCATTCATCATAACCAATAAGGGGAATATTGGAAAGTGGTACATAGTGTTAAAGGAGGTCCTTAAAAGGAGGAGCCAAAGTTCATGTAAACCTCTATTTATAATATCTAGAAAGTTTAATTAGAGGAAAATTTTGTTGATTGTATTGAGAGGATGGGTTAGTTGATGCAAGTTTGGTTTGAGATAAGTTTGAAGAAGTGTTAATAGAAGGTTAAGTATCATTTATTATGGGTAAAGATGTTGGAGGAGTGGTATAAATGGTATGAGAAGTGTTATACATTGTAGGAGTTGTAATTAGTTCATCAAAAGATATAAGGTCTCCTTGCCCCACCTATATTAAGTGGGTTGGGGAAGAGTCTTAGAAAACACAAAAAGTGTGAAATGATTGAGGAGTGTGGATGGAATGAGAATCAATGAAGTAAACTACCCTTTTAATATTATTCATATTGAACACATTCTATTTAGGATTTGGTTTTATACGACTATCAACATTATTAGTAGAAAGAGTAGGCTTATCATTGTTGGCTTGGTGATTTGGAAGAGGATCTTTGTAGATATCCAAATGAGCATTATCTTGGTTTAAAGATTGAGTTTTAGTATATGTTTCATGGTATTTTAAGGTATTTTCATAGGTTTGTTGATTTTTAAAAATGAAATAATCATGGTCTAAACTAGGACCAAGGAGAAAATCCATGGCCAAATTATGCAATTGACTACAAGTCTCATGAGAATGACCCTAATTAGCATGAAACCAACAAAATTTATTGGAATGTACCATGATTTCATGGGATGAGTGGGATCAAGTTATCATGTAAGAGGTATTGGTATATTATTTTATGAATTCACTAAGGATAAAGGTTTATGAACATTGATGTTACTTGTTGAAGATAAATGAGGATTAAGGATGTGGTTGACAGGGAAATATTGTTCTAGAGCCTAGTTAGGAATAATAGCTTGAATAGTATGAATGGTATCATAAGAAGCAGTGACACCATCATTAGTAGCATGATGATTTTTATTTTTAATTAGCATGTGAGTACCCATAGTAGGTTAGGATGGCTCAACTTGATGCATGAAGAAATCTTGGTTCTTGGCTTGATCAATGACCTCTTCCAAAGTGTGTGGAGAGAGATTTCAAACCCAATATTACAATTTAGGATAAAGGGCATTGGTGAATGGATGAAAAATATTATCATCTACCATATTGTGTTCACATTTATTACATATGTTCTTCTACTTTTTTATGAAAGCTTGTGCAGTTTCTATTTCAAGTTGATTATAATTGATAAAATAGGCTAAGGTATTTTTAGGAAGGTCACTAATTTAAAAATTTTGGACTAGAACATTGACTAAATATTCCAAACTAGTAATGGAATGATATTTTATTTGGTTATACTAATCTAAAGCATCTCCAAAGATATTTTTTGATAATAGATTGGTAGGTTAAAAATATTTAACTTGAACCAATCTTTGTATAGATTTCCAAATGTTTTTAAGTGTAGAGTGGGATAGATTGACCCATCATAACTAATGGTAGTGGTGATACCTTTTATATCTATGTTAGAAATTTGGGGTGTAAGTGTTTTATTCTGAAGGTGATTGCTTATTTTGTTAACAAGAGGAGGTTTATGGATAATATTACCATGGAAACCCTATGGAGGAGGTGGGGTGGAATTTTTGTTATGAATTCCCCATATAACCTATTGAGGGTGATTTGGGAGGTGGATAAGATGATTTTGAATTTGTATCATTTAGTTGGAATTATTATGTTGGAAAGCATTCATTTAGTTGAGTGTTTGAAATAGAATTTGATGGGTTTAAGTGGTGTTATTTATATAGTATGTGAAGAATTTATGTTGGTATTAATGGCTTAAGTACCACTATGAGTGGTATCATGTGCACTATTAGTATCTTGAGAGGAATTTTTATTAAGTGAGGCACTAATATCATGATTTACTTGTGTGGTAAATGATGCACTAGTACAAGGATGATAAGCAACAATACTAGAGGTAGTATTACCATGGGTAGATAATGATGCACTAGTGGAATAATTAAGAAGAGAGAGTCTTAGAGGAGGCCCAATAGATGTGGAACCTACCACATTAGTAGAGATACTTGGAATTAAGATGGAGGAAACTAGAGAAAAAGAGGTCATAGTATTAAAAGGGGTCAAAAGAGAAGGAATATGTTGAGGCAAAGAAGCTATTTCCCCCAAATATATGTGAGAATGTGGGGAAAGGTGAATGGGGCTCTTCGATTTGACCACTTATCATAAGATGGTAAATATTAGGAGGATTATTTCCTCGATGTTGAGGAAATTCATTAATGAATAAGAGATTTTTTGGAGTATATTCTAATTCAAGATGATGTTATAAGGATAAAAGAGGCTTTTGAAGTAAATATGAATACAGAGGGGTCTCATAGTTTATAGTGTGAGTGGCTACATGCACATTACTTTTATCTAGGGTAAGATCCATAAGTTTCTTATGGAAAGAACTATTCGGGTTGGTAAATCTCATCATATATATTGATTTTAACTTGGTGTTATATTTAAATAGAAATTTCATGATGAGAGAGAAAGACTAATATGATGCAAATGTAAAAAGTTAGAAAGGATATAGAGTCAAATAGGTTGATTGTGTACTTTAATTTAATAGGCATAAAAGAGTACATAGTCATATAGGTTGAATATGTATTGTAGATAGGATATGAAATAAACTGATAAAAATAAAAAGTCATATAGGTTGACTTAAATCTATAACCTAATTTGTAGAGAAGGATATAGAGTCATATAGGTCGACTATGTATTGTAGACTAAATCAGACTAAGAAGGATAAATAGTTATACGGGTTGATTGTGTACTGATAAAAAGGGAAAACACAATATATAAGATAATATTTTTGGTAAATTTCCCTATTAAGGACAAATTCTATCCATATAACCTAAAACTTTTCATGGTACTCTTATAAGCCTCTTCAATGATAAATCTCCTTGTAAAACTATGTATTATTTGCCTAAAAGAGAGATTTTTGGTCTTTAAATGTTATATATGGAGTCAAAAGGTCAAAAAATAATTCATAATTCCTTTTTATAAATTCATATTTATTTCATTAACTTAGTCATAAAGTTTGATGCTTTGAAAATTATTTTTCATGCAAGCTAAAGCATAGAAAAGGCCTCCAAAGAGCTCCCACATGCCAAATTTTCACTTATTTTGATTTATAGATACTTATTTCTTGTTATAATATTCTATTTTACTCGTTTTATTCATTATATTACCCCAAATTGGTGCTTCAAGCTCGAAGTGTGAAAAAAAATGTAAAGAAAGGAGAGTCTTGATGTATTTCCATACATAAGTACAAAATTGTACATCCTTTCCCATACAAAAAACATCATAATATTGAAGTAAGAGTTATAATAGATGTTATATATAATATTAAAGGGTAAAATATCATAAAAATGTCCAAAACCAATGCACATACTCCATCTAGCTTCTCTATACATAGTAAGAGTCCTTCAGGTTTGCAAGTGGTATGACCATGAGAGAAAAAATCAAGGTCTAAAATTTTTGTAGGAGAAAGGGGTCTAAGATAGATTCCATAAATGGAAAGTGGTTATGAATTTTGTCCCCTCTATTTCATGAATAATAATTTTTAATTTAAGGTACTCATTAGGTGTTTTTCATCCAAGCAGGCAATTAGTTTTCTAAGGTTTCTGCTCATTTGGGTATCATGATAGAAAAGTTCAAATTTGTGGAGTTTCTTAGGATCATGAGACACTTTTCCATGGAATTATTCAATTATTTTCCACATTTTTGATGGAAAATTAGATATTAATAAGGTATTTAAATCAAATCTATTATCTACAGGTAGTAAAGAGAGATTGTATAGTTTGAGAGAGAAAGAATTTCAAGATTTGTTGGAATATTATTTGCAAGGGTCTCTTTAATTTATGTGTTCTTAATTAAAGGTACCTTAAATTCCTATGGCTCAATCACCCTACATAATCCTTAAAGTATCTTCATATTCTCAATTTACTAAATTTTAAGGTTTATTAGCATTTGTTAAGGTTCTTAGTAGACTCCTAGGTTTCTATTTCCAGTAGTTTTTACTTTTCAATGACCTTCAAATTGGTATGAATAATTCGTATGTGTGCATAGGATTCCACCTGGTCTTCATGACTACCTAGAGATGGATTAAATGTTATTTTTAATCCATCTTGTTTCATCCCAATCACACAGTCTTTCACTACCTTTTATCACTATTTCATGGTTTTCAATACCATCTCCATTATCCATTCACATGAGACCGCTATTCCACTCACCTCCATCTAATCGATTGAATGTAAATAAGATTAAATTTTTTTATAAACTATCATGGATATGAAAAAATATATGTATACCCTAAGAACATGCTAAAATAAGGTAAAATATATACCCATAGCTAATAAAACATAGTTAAGGGTTTCTCATGAAATTGTAAAGAAGGGAAGGGCTATAAGATATCTTATTGAAGGTTTTTGCTCAAAATATATCCTAAAGTTACAATGGATGAAGGACAATATCATAGTCATTTTTTGTGACTTCTTCAAGGTATTTCTTCATCTTAGTCCTTACAAACACATAATAAACCTCCACCTACAGTCATACTAAGAGGAATTGAAACCAAAAATGAATATAAGAGGAATCTTGAATTGTGAAAGAGAGTTTAAACTCAATTAATAAATTAAATGTTATTAAAATGAGAATAGTTATACTATAATCAAGTTAAAGATCAAAACTTATGCTCAGTCCATACAAAGGTTAAATTTCCATATATAGTTCAGATCTATAAGGATAAAGTTATATGATTGAAATGGTAGAGCAATGAGTATGAGGAATATGGTGTGGTAAAGTGATGCATGAAAGACCTAGATTTAAGTTATACCTAAATAAGGATCAAACTTAGATTAAGATATATTTCCATGAGAATATTCACCTACATCAGGTATGAATGTTTCTTAAAGTACAAACTTAAATCACACCAAGACTAAAAAATGGTGTTGTTATGATTTTAAGATAATGGAGGTTTATAAATAGGTTTGAGAGTCATATTTAATGTTTTTAGGAGTTATATCAAGATGAGGTTAAAATTTCAAAAGTTACATAGTCATTCACAATAGTCAACATCACCTACATCCTTATCAAAAGGACAAATCTATCTCCATGTTGTAATGAGTATTGAAGAACAATATATATAAGAGTCTCATGTGACATGGATGATTCATAATAATGATGGAATTATAAATGGATCAAGACCATGAATAAGGTTACCAAGATAGATCTATAGTCAAGGTCAACCCCTAATCTTCACCTATAGCTGAGGACATGAAGATGCTTCAAGTCTCTTGGAAATCAAGATAGGTGAGAGATAGTCAATAACGTATGATGAATGAAGTGAGATTAAAGTTTTAAATGAACACCATGACCTATCCAAACCTCAGTCACCATACACCATGCCTATTTTCTATCTCAATATGTACAATGTATAGTGAACCATCAAGTTCAGTCATATCAAGATGTAGTCAATCTATCTCTCCAAGGTTTGAACATAAAGAGGAGATATCTTTTATGTATAAAAAGGTATATATCCTATAAAAATTCAATAAAAATCAAGGATGTGATGATAATATCAAAAATCAAATCATACAATCATCAAATAGACATATACATCCATCTTAGTGACTTTGTATAACTAATAAGGAGCAAGAAACTCAATTTTGACTAAGGAAAAAATGTGGACTTAAGATTATGGATCATAGTGGAATTATTTGAACTAAATAAAGTCTCACAATAAATTTAAAATCATTTAATATAGTTGAGGTATTATAGACCTAAAACAAAATAGTCACATTTCCCAAGATAACCTATAGTATCTAACTAAAATTTTGTGCATAGAGAGTAAAGAAGACATGTTAGATTATTGGAAACCAATTAAAATAGATGGTTAAACCTATATATAACTTGATTAATATTTAAATTACTACTAAGATCCTAATAAACATGTGAATAACCATAGAATCATGAAAATATAGTTAAGGGACCATACAGTTTATTCTCCTTTAAAAACTCTCATTTTCAAAGAAAGAGAGGGAGGATTGTTGATTGGTTAAAAGAGTTAATTTCATTATAATATATTTCATATATGGTATTTAAACCACTAAATCACCATACACCTAGTTATAATCATGAAAAGGGTCTAAACAGAATTGGGGTAATTGAACCTAAGGTGAAAATGCAATCACAATCAACACTTATGAAGATAATCTTGGATATGTTTGGTCATTTTAAGGCATATATAGGTATGAAAATACTTAAAAATTGGTAAAATATATTATTATTACTATTTTAATATTATTATGTCATTATAAAGATCACACTATTGGTGGAAGTTGCAACTATTTTGACACAAATAGATGTTATTCAAGTAGATAGCCATTATAGACCAAATGATGATTTTAAGAGGTTTGAGTGGCAATGGAGAGTTAAAGATTCATGGAGGATATTTTAAAAAATTAAATATGATTTTTGGTGCCTTTATATTCTTGTATGTATGGCCATCATTTTTTAATTCAAAAGTCTTAAGGGTTAGTAAATAAAAGAATTAAGACAAGTTTGTACACTATTTTGGTAACACGCAGGTGGGTTGAGAAGTGTTTCAAGTTATAAATATTTATTTGAAGGTAATTATATATGAGAATTTTAGTGTAAAATCCTTTTATAATATCAATAGATCAGGTCCAACAAGGAAGAGCATCAAACCCAACTTAGGGGTTGAGAAGCTATGACTATTTGTAAACCCTAGGGTGGAGACATGAAGAGAGTATAAGGTTTTGAGAGGATGTAGAATCATATTGAGGATTGTGATAAATATAATATAATGTTTTATATGTTTCAAAATCCTTAATATATTTCCTTGGAAAATAAAATACTTGTAGACCTCCACCTTAAGTAGAAGTATGGTCTAATCAATCACTCCTATAGGCACAATCATAAGTCATGGAGACAAAGTGAAGTTTAGGTAGAAAAATAAAGTCAAAGGGGATGTAAAACAATAGTAAAAAATGTGTTTTTCAGACCTAATATCATATTATATATGCCTTAAACCTTGAAACTTAGTATTAGGACTTTTAGGCCTAAAGTTGGTCTTAAGGCCAATAGGCTCACATCACCATCTAGGCACTTTCAAACCCTATCAAGAAAATATGACACCGTGATAATTTTTAATGGGATTTTATATGTCATAAATTAATTTATTTAAATTATGTAAGGACAAGGAAAGGTAATTTTCACACTCAGGAGGAAGTTTGAACTACATAGTCCATATACTTAGTTTAAGCTGCCTATTAGATGCTCATATATTTTACCACATGAAAATTATGACCAAATTATCTCAGGATGATTTTAGGAACCCTATGTAATTTTAAAAATTTAATTATTTAGGTTTATTTAGAAGCTAAATTTTATGAACCATTGCTAAGAGTGTAATCATGTCTAGAATGCATTAAGAACCCTACAAGTAAACTTCATTATGTATGTATCTTTGCACACCTTTTACATGGAAACCAAAGATTATAAAGAGAGTGGAAGGGGTATATTGAATAAATATACATGTAAATAATTTATGGTTTTGAGGTCTTTAATTTATGAACTATTTTAAAGAAGCTTCACCTCCAAAACCCTCCTAAACCATCCTACAAACTAGTTTTGAGAAAATTGAACTTTTTTCACTCAAAACCCCATGAATCATCATAAAAAATCTTGAGACATGAATTAAACTTATATAAGGTATTATAAATGGTATCGTGATGTATGAAACTATACAAACATGGTATAAAATAGGATTTTTGAATAAAACTATAGAAAATAGAAGTATAAGGTATTTTAATGGATTCCAATCAATATAGATGCTTGTTTGGTACTTTTTATTTTTAATAAAATCATCAAATGATAAAAATCATGCCTATAAATGTCTCTATGAGCTCATTTAAATTAGCCATTCTACAAAATTGAAGATATTTTAACCTAGTCGACTAGTTTGACTAATTTGCATGTGTTGCTTACCAAGGAGGACTCATTTATTGATATGAAGCATTGGTTCATGTATTAAATTTTCCATATTTTTAGGTTTTAAAATTTTCATGTAGGTTATCATAGCGATAAATTTTAATAAGTTAGGCTAATAGGCCTAATTGTCCTAGTATACCTATTAGGTCAATCATGTAAAGTTGATAATGGCATAAAAGGGCTAATAAATCAGTTGATGTAGAGTTGCCACACCACATAAATGACCTTTGAGTTTAAAATCACATGAAAAAATATACATAGGTGGAAATAAATGAAAAATATGCATAAATAATGAATTAAATATTCTTAAGAGATAATCACTCTGAGTTAACTAATCCTAGACTAACAATCAATGTATTTTCCATAGTTTTCCTGCAGGGGAAGGGTCATCACTTAAATTTATCTCATGTCATGAGGATTACTTTGTCAAGTTATGGTGTGTCATGCTAGAGGATGAGTTTGAACAAGTTATGATATCCTACCACCTTATTTTCAATGCCAAGGAGCTCATGCCAGTATCATGCAACACCGTCAACATGTAGAGATGTCTTGATGACTATTTGTACTAGTTGTAACTAAAATTATACTTGAGTTAAGGATTGAATAATCTCTTATTCTCTCTATTATTCCACATTGGCTTCCTCTCTTCTCATTTTTATATGTATTTATGCTTTTAGGACTATTTTGAGGATCTAATTTAACTTATTTGGGAATAATGGAGTTTTATTCCTATTTTAGTTAAGGGTTTGGATTAATAAATTAGTATAGAATATAACAATAATTATAGTCTTGATTTGTAAATCTATTTATCTTTTCTTAAAATAGTAATTCATATGAATAAATAAAACTTATCTTGAAAACAGATTGAGATAAATGATATAGAGGTGAAAAATGGTTGTGTAGGACTAGGAAGGTGTCATAAACCTAAATCTAGCTTTCATTTGGTGAAAGAATAGGACCACCAAAAAGTGGATGCTTTAGTGTCTAGCACTATTGTTCATTCCAACCACTATTTTTAAAACTAATAACAAAGAATTAAAAATATATGAGTAGTTTCATTATGCTTGTGTGACCCTACCTATGAAAAATTGAGCATTAGTTGTCAACAAAACTCACTGTAGAGCTGATTTTGTCTTCAAACCCTAATCTTCCATCATGCTTGATAAACCGATATTTGAGTCACTTGAGAAAGAGTTGGGTTAGTGTTTAATATGTATTAAATTTTCAATCCACACCCCTTATGGTTACACTACCTACATAACAATACTTTGAAGAGGGATCAAGCCATATATAGTTCTCTCACTTAGTATGCTTTGTGTAATAGTGTGATGTAGATGCAAAATGCCTAATTGATAGTGTTTGAGGTGGCTAGGGACTAATATGAGGATTTGAGTAGGTTTGTAGCTATGTTGGGTGATTGTATGTAGATAATAGGGAATTTCACTTTAGTTCTTTTTTTGTATTCTTTCTTTCTTTGTAAGTTTTGTCACCACCTTTGTAAATGAGCCTTGAGTGGGATTTTATTAGAAATAATAGGTTATGGGTCATATATATTCATGATAGGTAAACCTATTAAGGATAAGGACTAGATTAAAATTATTGTTGGGGATTAAAGTGCAAATGGACAAGAGAATTGAAAATAAGACACATTGGTGGCTAATGCTATAGTCCAAATGGGGCACTCCTAGCCTACAAGATCAAGACCTAAGGTAATAGGATTCACATAGGGAATACTATCTAGCTAAGGTTGAATCAGGGTTTAGAATGATCTAAATGATTGGTAAGATCAAAAACATGTCTAGGAGGGTCATAAGAGCATGTAGAAAATACCTAGGGATGGGGTCTCGTAAGCCACAATCAAACTACCAATTTGGACATTTTATATGACTACATTTAACCCCCTTTATTATAGTGATGTAGCAAAGTGAAATACTAGGATAAAGGAAAAACATAAAGTGTACTTGAACTTACCTATAAGGGTGAAGCCCATAAAGATGTGTGATTCTGAGTGTGCATAGAGAGAGCATATCATGTAGTGTAAATCTACAAGAGAAAAAAGGAGTAGATAAATTTTTTATTAGACACGCTATGTCTAAAATAAGAACATATAAAGGTTGGGTAAAAGAGAGAAGAAGAGAAAGTAATGAATACACCTCAATAGGTATATGAACCAATACAAAACCTTTTTTGATGTTGAGTGATGTTGGGTGATGCTATGTATGTGATGTACTAGGAGTAATATTACAAATGGAGCTGAGTGCTCAATTCCCTGAAGATGGATCAAGAATATAAAGGTTGGACCTTCGGCTCCATCATCACCAGCTATGTAGTGAAGCTATGTGATCATGCATGTGTTTATTGGTATTTTTACTATGTTTCCAATCCCTCTAAGTATGTTGTTCAATAATATAAATGTTAGCTAGTACTTTGGCTCCATCATTGCCCACCAAGTGTGAACTAAGAACTGATACTAGTATAAATGTGTGTCATATGAGATGGCTTATGAATCCCATGAATGCTTTATAATCTGACAATATGCTGAGGATATTCAAATATGTAATGAGTACTAGGCCAATCTTGGCCACTACAAAAGGTGGATATTAGGCTTGTTTGAAAGCCACTCTAGAACTAAGAACTAGGATTATATGAAAGCCACTCCAAAATGATGTTAACCACATATAGATGGAATAAGGCACATAACTACTAGTAATACCTAGGTAATACAATGAATTGGAAAGAAGAGAAGGAAAATGTGTGGTGCATATTTCCCCCAAACATTGGTGTTTGTAACATGGATTTTGATTTGGAAGTTGTACCAACTACCCAATCTTAAACTAGAAGTGATATCCAACATGTCATGCATGATGCCCCCTATATCTAGATAATATGAGTAAAACTATAATGAAACTACCCAATTTAAACTAAATTGTAGCTAATAAAACTATAATTAACCTTACATTTCTATCTATTTATAAATATTTTGGGTTTTTGGATATTTGGACAAGAGTGTCAAAAAGTGGACACTTTGATGTTCAACATTGTTATCCAATTCCATTTCTCTTGTCCTTTACTATTTGTTATGACTATTCTATATTTGTCAGTATTTTTTTGGTTTGGTTTACATGTTTTAAACTCTAATTGCTTTTTTATTGTTCTAAAAACTAATTTTTTAATGGTAATGGGCTCTGATCTTTGTGATAAAACCCCTATTTGTTTCCCCTCTTTTAAGGGTACGAATAAAAATCCTACAATGACTTCCATAGAAGAAAGAGACCAAGAAGTGTGTTATGTTGTGAAATAAATGATATAGTAATGATAATCCAAAAAATATCTCAAGATATAACATAGTTTGTATTAGATATTATTAGATCAATAGGGGTATGCATAGATAGATGCAAAAATGTAATAACATGTGTAGTATACTAAACTAAAATTGGAAACATAGTTAGTTGTTAAGGAGGGATGAAGCATGATGTCTATCATGGCATCCAAGAGGGAAAAATAATCCATGATGTGGATCATGACATTGTAAAGAATAGAGAAGAAAATAAGAAAACAAGCATAAAAGGTAAGAATCAAGAAGCATACGAAAGAGGCAAAAGGGCCAATCAAATAAGGGACATGGGCACATGTCACTCATACTTAGAAAACAACCATACAATGCATGTTAAAATGCCCATATACACATACAATGACAAATAAGCAAGACTGGCATGAAGGGAACAAGCATATATAAGAGTACAAGTAAAGAACATTGGAAAATGTCCTAAGGCATACACAAGTAACAAAATAAGAACTAAGAAATGTAAATAGATTTAGCTAATAAGAGAAATAAAAGAAGTCATGTAAATTTTATAAATACTATCACATCTAACTGATCAAAGAAATAAGTGAAAGTATGCAAAACATGTAGTACAAGACTAGGCAAATGCTAGGAAATATAAAAGTGTTATACACTAATGAGTGTTAATATAATAATCTATGTAAGCTAGTAAGTAATGTATATCAATATGATAATTAGAGTGTGTGGTGTGGGAATGACATAACTTGGATTGTGTAGTCATGTAGAAAATGCCCCCAGTGGGTAGATATGTTGATGTATGTCTTGAATGTAGAAGTAATATGCCCCCTCGATGGGTAGAGTGAAGTAATCAAGGATCTAAGTGTCACTGCACACACTCAAAAAATACTAAGTGAAGCATGGTAATGCATATAAATTGATAAATAATAGTATATAATAGAAAAATGTAAGTCTCATATGGTAGTAGAAATGTAAAGCATGGATAATGCATATAGTTAAAAAGTTTTTGTTGTTTTGAGTTATTTGAATGTTTTTGTATTTTGACATGTTATGTTATATTTGGTATTTTGAAATATTATATTTTTTTTGTATTTTTCAAATAACCCATGTACAAGTAATCATAAGGAAACTATGTACAAGAAAGCAAAAATAAATTATGTAAAAGTAAGCTGAGAAATTATGTATAAGTAGAAAGAAACTATGTAAAATAATGTGAGTAAAGCAATATGTATATAATGCCATAAAAGAATAATATAAAGGTGGTAAACTATTCAAGTATGGAGCCCACTAGGGATAGAGATGGAGGAAGGAATCACATCCATCATCAAATGTCTCAAGATCATCATCATAAGTTTCTTCATATTCTATAAGCTCTATATACTTGGTAGTTATCTCCTTCAGTGTCAATAAGATCTGTGATCTTTATGTAGTCAGAGATCTATAACTCATAGTGGTGTCATCCAGCTGAAGGTGAACTGAGGGTTACTCTAGTCATGAAGATTTTGGTTCTCTTCTAGGGTATTTAGCTTTAGTAGGAGGTAACCTAGGAAGTGACAAAGCTATTTCTGGTGGTGATATAATATGAATAATACTCTAAACCTATAATTTACACAATCTCTATTGTAAATTTATACATGAGTCTATGTTATGGCCTATGATTCTCTGAAAGAGATAAAATGGGTGACCATAAGACCATGATAACCTACTAAGATATCTATGCCATACTATAAGTAGTGTGGTTAATCCATGATTATGTAATAACTATAGCATAAACTATGGTTGATGTTGTGTGTTGCGTACTTGAATATGAATGATTGACTCTATATCCATAGAGGTAACCATGTGAATTGTATGTTCTAGGTGATCTAGTTTTGGCCATGAATGTGGATTATATATTGAGAGTGTAGTATGTGATGTAAGGAATGATGCAAGATATGTGATGAGAGATCTAGAGTAATCTCATTATTCTCTTCGGATAACTAGTGTAAAGATCAATTCACACAAATAGTCATCTTTGAGTGTGGGTGTCATATCATCATCTAAAGTAGCTTTGGAATCTATATCAATATCATGCACATATGGTAACTTATAATTTACCACATTGGGAAACTATGATATTGGAGTCTCATCAAAAATAGTAGGAGAAGATGATGGTGTTGTAATAATATTTATAACTAGTGAAGTGGCTATGACTACCTATAGAGCTATATTTGTAGAATCAACTAGGATTGTTAGAATTGATATTGGTGATTTCATAATTATAGAAAGTATAAGAACTATAACTAATGGAGTAGCTAGAATGGATGAAGCTATTATAACTAGCCGAGTATTTAAATCTAAGGAAACAAGTGTAAGTGGAAGAGTGTGAGATATGATATTATATCCTACCTCATATGTATGTATCTAGTTAAGAGAGATGCAATGAGGTGGTGACTAAACTATGATATGAGGTGTCCCATCTAGTGAAATAGTTGAAGATGACTCTATTATTTTATAATGTATAGATGTTTGGTTATCTACTAGTCATGTGTATAGGTATCCTTCATAGAGGAACTTAACACATTGATGAAGAGTGGAAGGAACTACCCCCATAGCATGTATCCAAGGTCATCCAAGTAAAAAGGTTGTAATGAAGAGGACCTGGCATGACCTAGAATTATGTAGAGAGGGTTTTGGGCCCTACCATGATATCCAAATAAATGGTCTCTAATGTCTATCATGGTATATCATCAAACCCTCTAATGTTCTTAAATGACTTCTACATGGAAGCCATATCTATGCCCATGGTTTTTAAAAATGTAATATTACATATATTAATTCCATAAGCACTATCAACTAAAACTTTCTTAACTACATTAGTTTTGACTTGAGCTTGTATGAATAGTGGTAAATTTTGATCAATAACTATCTGAGAAGGCATGTCCTCATGATCAAAATAAATAAAATCATCTATAGTTCTTAATGTGTTGACCACTAATGTAAAATAAGAAAGATATGAATCAATGGGCATAAAAGTCTAAGTGATTGCCTAATAAATAATGTCCTTGAACACATTTTCTTTCTAAAGTATTTCTAACATGGAAATATTAGCTAGTGTGTTTCTCAACTAATTGATAATATCATATGGCTATTATAGATATACTTGTGTAGGTGGGTTACACCTAGGATAGGAGGCAATAGTAGGGTGGTGAGGTTCTTGACTAGGGGGAGGAGGCATGGTGGTATGTTGACTAATATCTCTAACTACATTATCTACTATATGTGTAAGGATAGTAGTAGCTATAGAAGAAGAGAAAATATAATCAATAGGTCAAGGTGGTGGAGGGACAAAGGGTATTATCTAGAAGCCGTATATATGCCATGGTTTGTGATAATATAATATTACATATATTAAGTCCATAATCACTAGCAATTAAAACTTTCTTAACTATATTGGTTTTGACTTGAGCTTGTATGAATAGTGGTAAATTTTGATTAATAACTATTTGAGAAGGCATGTCCTCATGATCAAAGAAATAATATCATCTATAGTTCTTAATGTGTTGACCACTAAAGCAAAATAAGAAGGATATGAATCAATGGGCATAGAATTCTGAGTGACTACTTGATAAAGAATGTCCTTAAACACATTTTCTTTCTAAAGTAGTTCTACCATGGAAATATTAGCTAGTGTGTTTCTCAACTGATTGATAATATCATATGCCTTGCATAGATCTGCTTGTGTAGGTGGGTTGGGCTTAGGACATGAGGGAATAGGAGGGTGGTGAGGTTCCTGACTAGGGGGAGGAGGCATGGTGGTATGTTGATTAATACCTCTAACCACATTATCTATTATCTGTGTAAGGATATTAGTAGCTACATGAGAAGAGAAAACATTATCAATAGGTCAAGGTGGTGGAGGGACAAAGGGTATTAACTAGGATCTCTGGGAATGGGTAATGAACTAGGGAAGAGCAAAATGGACCATGCAACATAACACAACATGGGATAGAAGCTCCAAGGGAGGTGAGGCAAGAGCTGTAAAGAAATATATGCAAAGTTGATCAATAAAAGGAAGAACATGCATGCTATATCACTTATGAAGGAAGTGAATCAATCATACAAGGCATATGATAAAAAATTTCATTAACATATAGTAAAATTCATCATTTATATACATGATAGGACTGAGTATGGACTCCTTATTGTTTGTAATAAATGTTTTGAAATAAGTGAGATCTTTTTTAGAGTTTATGTGAAATTTGATTTAAATGTAAGGTGATACCTTAAGAAGCAAAGGTACCTAGTATATTCAACTAGGGTTTGAAATAAAATGAATTTAATAAAATTACTATGGTTAATTTTAAAAATTAATTAGGAAATTCTGATTTATATATGCAAGAAAAAAATCAAAAAAATATTGCTAAAATTAGTAAGGAATTTTCCCTAGGGTTTCTAGGGTTTTTGTGTGCAAATGAAGTAAGCCAGGTTCACTAAAAAATTTAAATTATTTGGAAATAATAATTTTTTATTACTATTTTAGTTAAGGGTCTAGATTAATAAATTAGTACAAAATATAATAATAATTATAGTCATAATTTTTATTATTGTTTATCTTTTCTAAAAATAGCAACACATAGGAAGAAATATAACTTATCTTGAAAATAGACTGAGATGGCTAATACATAGGTTGAAAATTCTTGTGTAATAATGGGAAGGGGTCATAAACTTAAATCTAGATTTCATTCAGTAAAAGGATAGGATCACTAAAAAGTGGACACTTCGATGTCTAACACTATTGTTTGTTCCTACCTCTATTGTTCAAACTAATCAAAGAGACATGAAACTTTTTGGGTAGTTGTGTTGTGCTTATGTGAGCCTATCTATGAAAAATTGAGCTTTGGTTGTTGATGAAACTCGTTATAGAGATGATTTTTTCTTCAAACCCTTATCCTCCATCATGCTTGATAAAATGATATTTTAGTCACTTGAGTAAGAGGGGGGTTAGTGTGTAAAATGTACTGAATATGCAATCCACACCACTTATTTGGGAATGTTGCCTACATACCAATACTCTAAAGAGGGATTAAGCCATATATAGTTATCCCACCTAGTGTGCTTTATGAAATAGTGTAATGCAAATGCAAAATGTTAAATTGATATTGTTTGAGGTGGCTAGGGGTTGGTATGAGGATTTGTGTAGGTTTGTAGCTATGTTAGGTGACTATATGCATAGAATAGGGAAATTTTCCTTAGTGATTTCTTTGTATTCTTTCATAATTTATATGTTTTATCACCTTTTTAAATGAGCTTTCAATGGGATTTTATATGGAAAAATTCATCATGGGTTAAATGTATTCACACTAGGTTGACCTAGTTAAGGATAAGGACTAGATGAAAATGACTATTAGGTCTCAAAGTAAAAATAGATATGGGTACCTAAAATAGGACACTTTGGTGCCTAGAACAATAGGTTAATTGGGGTTCTCCTATCCTACAAGCTCAAAACCTAGGGGAATAAGATTAACATATGGAATACTATCTAGCTAAGGTGGAATTCAAGTTCAGAATGTTTTATATGATTTTTAATGATCAAAAAGGTGTCTAGTAGGGTCACAAGAGCATTTAAAAAGGACCTATGGATGGAGTCTCATAAACCACACTCAAATTACCAATTTGGACATTTTGTATGACTACATGATCCCTCTCTTAGGCATGATGAAACTCTACCATTATTGAGCTTTATAAACCTCTTGAGTGAATAAAACGACTATTTTTAGATTCTTTTATAAATTTTTAGTGTGTTATATTAGTTTAATTTTCACATGTGGTAGTATTTTATCCCTTGACAAGTCCTAATCTCACCTAGTTAATAGTATGTCATCTTATGCAGGTTATATATAATGTTTGATGTTGAGTAAATGAGCTAACAATGGAAATATTGATAATTTATTACCTTTAATAAGTCCTTCCATCATTTACCTCATGCTTTGATCACTTGATGAAACCTTTATATGAAACACTATTGCATAAGAATCCCTTGGACTTGTAAGATTTATTATTTTGTATTGATTATCAATGTTAGTTAGATTTCAATTAAGTGGAAGAAATAACAATCTAGGTGTAACACCACCAATAGAATAGGATTTCCCGTTTCAGTAATCCTTCTAACTATTTTAATTTAAAAATCAAAGTAGGTTTTTGTAAGCTAAGCATAAGTTATATATCATAGGAGCTAGCCTCATAATCTAAAGGTTTGGTCAAATATATAGGTATCCCACAACCTGTAGACCAATCCAATGTTGGTTTAGATTTGAAGGAGATCTAAGCTATCTACTTTAGCAAGGTGAAACTTGGGTTGCTAATAGTTCTAACATGCCTAGTGGGACATAAATCTAGCCATTAGAGTACTTTTTTGTATCATTTTGATCTTCACAAGTAGTTTTAAGCACTCATATGGTCATCATCTCTAAGGTAAAGGGTAACTCTTGCTCATAAATTCATTTATTTTCATGTGTTTTCTAGGCTATAAAAGCCTATGGAGCAAATTTTGGTCATTCATATTATTATCAATAGTCTTATGATCCATTCCAATTTTGATATGATCTCTATCCATCTCATCCTCATCCATATCATCCCTACCATAATCCATATCAACATTATTATGAGTCTTTCCAACTAGATATAAAACCTTATCAACAATATGGTAGATAATATCAACCTTATGATAACCCACATGAACCTTATTACTCTCAATATGAGTTGCATCAAATCTAAGATCAACCTCACCAAAAAATTTCTCCCTCTTTCCCTTCCCAACCACCCTTCTAAGATGCATTTTTTTATGATGAGTTAGAGGAGATGATAAGGATAAACTAAATAAATGATAAATAAACTTCAGCCTTGTGATAAGAATAATTAGGTAAATAATATCAAGAATCACTACCTCATGATATTGCATGCAATTATCCATGGATTGCAATTCCATCTCAGTAAGAAGTTTTACCAATCATGCCCTGAGCTACAATACCTATAACATAAGAGGATCCTAAACCCAATTTTACAACTTGAAAGTAATTACAATAGTCAAGCATAAGAATAAATGTTTAAATCAAGGACAAACCTAAAGTCATTCATCCCCCACCCCTCCCTCCTCAATATCCCAAGGACTTTCTATCATGGAAAACCATTCAAGATAAATTTCAACAGAGAGAGGAGGTGATGGTTGTCAAATTTGAGAAATCATATGAGTAGAATTAATCATCCATGGAAATACCATTAGATTTATCTCATCTTATCAATTACTTTTAGGGATCCACCCTGCCACTCTTTGAGAAGGATCCTCTCCTTTATGAGGAAAGTAAAGAAGATGCATCTAAGCTGATAGGTAATGATGGTGAATTGAGTGATCAAGAAGAATAAATCATTATTAGGACACCCCTTGAAATTGATATGAGTGATTAAATATTCTATAATGTAAATAATGATGAGTTTTAATAGGTTTCACTTAAGTAATATGAAGATATTTCTCAAGAGATTTCAACAATTACCATAGAGAAGTGTAGGCTAGCTAATAAATATGATATTAAAGGACATAATTATTTAGGAGGTATATATGAAGACCACTAACATGGAACCATTATTAAGGTTGAGAACATTCCTAAAATTTATGACCATTGGTAGTAGGTGTACCATGTATTATTGAGTGAGATGGAAGAGATCAAGATGGTAGATTTGGATGATGGAATAGGATAGCAGATTGAAGTTGCACATAAACATTACACCGATGTTTTATATCTTGAAAAAGGAAATTCAAATATAGAGATATCAAGGAAAGATGAACTAGAGCTTGAGTGGATAGATGAAATGACATTCTCTATTAGAGATGAAGATGAAACAAGTATAGTTGATCAAGAACCTTCATATGACTCTATCAAAGGGTTGTAAATGTGTGATTAACATCATGATTCATAATTAAATGGTAAGGATGGTATTGAACCTCATGTATTTCAAACTAATCATGAAGAGATGGCCTTTTGGGAAGACTTAGAGGGATTTTTATCAAATTTTGATAGTCCACATCTAACCCATAAGGACCTTGAGATTAACCTTATAAATAAAACTACTACAACTAGTCATCCTAAGTCTTATAGGTAGATTCAAGAAGAGATTAATGACATGTTATATCCATACTTGCAAGAAGTTGAATACCTTGACAAACCACTACCTCAAATGTAGTATAATGGAGGCACTAATCAAAGCATATTAGCTAAGTTACCAATATAATAATTTTATGAGAATGGTCCAAACTAGTATCAACCCATGAATGAGGCAAAATTATCATTGTTGATGCAAGAAAGAATAATTTGGGAGGAGTATGACTAGGTCTTAGATTCACATGTATAATCCATGCACCTAAGAATGGAACTATAAGGCCCATCTACTTCCTCAAGAAGCCATGAATATGAAAAATATCTTATCTACAAGAATAAACTATAAATATGTGGTAATCATACTTAAATATTCCAAAGTGGTAAATCTACCTTTCCATTTGACCCTAGAGGAAAGCTTTTGACTTTAGGTTAGTTATTTTAGATTGTTTATCTTATTTCAATACGTGAATAACACAAGTAGTAGTCTATTGCCTTATTGTTGTGTTTATCTTATTTTGTTATTTGCTTAGGTTATATGTGTTTTATTCTTAGATTTAGGTGTTTTTTTGTGTTTTTTTGTAAGTCTTGTTGTTTGTTGTAGCCAAGAGAGTCATCAAGCCATGTTGTTATATTTCAGATTGGCATTGTAAAAAAAAATAGTGAGTTCTCTTGAAAAATAGGCTGGTTAACCCCTATTAGTCATAAAAAATGTTGATAATTTGGATTTTCAAGTCAAAATTCCACCCCTATAACTTGAAACTTTTCATGGTACTCTTATAAGCCTCTTCAGTGATAAATTTATTTGTAAAACTATGTATATTTATTTAAAAGAGATATTTTTGGTCTTTAATGTTAAATATGGATTTAAAAGTCCATAAAATCGCTCATAATACCTTTTAAAACATTATTATTTATGTAAATACCTTATTCATAAAGTTTCATGCTTTGAAAATAACTCTTCATGTAAGTTAAAGCATAGAAAAGGCCTCCAAAAAGCTCCCATGCACCAAATTTTCACCTAATTTGATGTTAAAAGACTTATTTATTACTATAATATCATCTATGACTTTTGATATTAATTATATTACCATAAATTTGTGCTTCAATCTTAAGTGTGAAAGAAATGAAAATAAAGGAGAGTTTTCTTGTATTTCTATGCATAAGTATGAAATTGTGTGGAATTTTCCATATAGTAGACATCATAAGTATGTAGGAGGAGTTATCATAGTTTTATAGATAATATTAAAGGATAAAATATCACAAATAGGCCAAAAAAAAATTCACATACTCCATTTAACTTATTTTCACATAGCAAGAGCCCTTCAGGTTTACAGGTGGTAAACCATGATAGAGAAAATTAACATCTAAAATTTTGGGAAAAAAAAGGATTTGAGATATTTTAGATATAAAAATTGGTTCAAAATTTGGTATTATCTCCTTCAAGAACCATCCATTTTAATTCAAGGCACTCATAAGGTGTTCTTCATCCAAACAAGTAATCAGTTTTTAAAGCTTTCTCCTCATTTGGGCATCCTGATAGAAAAATTCAAGTTTGTGGAGTTTCTTAGGAGCATGAGCCAATTTTCCATGGAATTATTTAGTTATTTTCCACATCTGTAAGCTTAAATTGGATATCAATAAGGTATACAAGTAAAATCTATAATCTACAGGTAGTAAAGATATATTGTATGGTTCAAGAGAGAGAAAGAATTTCAAGATTTGATGGAATATTATTTGAAAGCGTATCTTTAATTCATGTGTTCTTCTTTCAAGGTTCCTAAAGGTCCCTAAAATTCCTATGGATAAATCACCCTCACTCATCCTTCAAGTCTCTTTATAGTCTTAGTTTATCAAATTTTAAGGTTTCTAAGCATTTGTTAACATTCTTAACAAACACCTAGCTTTCCATTTCTAGTAGTGTCTACTTGTCAGTGACCTCCAAAGTGGTATGACTACTTTGTATATGTGCATATAATTCCTTCATGTTCTTCAAGACTACATATAGATGGGATTAAATGTTATTTTCACTCCATATTTTTTCATCCCCATCATAGAGTCTTTCACTACCTTTTATCATTATTTCATGCTTTTGACTACCATCTCCATGATCCATTCACATCATACTACCTTTCTAATCAGATCCATATCATGGATTCACTATCAATAAGAGTTAAAGTATATATAAACTATCATGGATATTAAATAATATGTGTATACCCTAAGACCATGCTAAATTAAGGTAGAATGTACACTTATAACTAATAAAACACAATTAAGGTTTTCTCAGGAAAGTGCAAAGAAGGGATGGGATAGAATATATCTTCTTGAAGTTATTTGGTAAAAATATCTCCTCAAGTTATATTATATGAAACACATGATCATAATCATGTTTTGTAACTTTCTAAAGGTCTATCTTTATCTCATTCCATACAAGCACATAGTTAACGTCCACCTACAATCATGCTAAGAGGAATTAAAATCAAAGATGCAAATAAGAGGAAGTTTGAACTATGAATGATAGTTTGAAATCAATGAGTAAAATCAATGGAAGGTGAGAACGTTAGGTTAAATTAGAAGAGGTAAATTGCAAAAAATTTGAAGATAAAATTGTTTACTCAATCTGTATAAAAGCTATATTTCCATATACAATTTAGACCTATAAGGAGAAAGTTCTCTAATTCAAATGGTAGAGCAATGAGTATGAGGAATATAGTGTGGTAAATGGATTCATATAAGATTTATATTAAATTAAAACCTTAATAATGATAAAAATTATATTAAGATACATTTTTATGAGAATATTCACCTACAGTAGGTTTAAATGTTTCTTAAAGTGCAAACTTGAGTCACACCACGACTATGAGAAATGGTGTTTTTATGCTTTGAATATCAATGAGGTTTATAACTAGGTTTGAGAGTCACAAGGAATGGTATAATGAGTTATATCAAGATGAGGTTCAAATTGTAAAATTTAAACAATCATTCACAGAAATCAACATCACCTACATCATTCTCAAAAGGACAAATCTATCTCCAAGTTACAAAGTGTATTGAAGCACAGTCTATGGAAGAGTCTCATGTAACATGGAGGATTCATAATAATGGATTAATAAATGGATAAATACCATGAATAATGTTACCAAGAAAGATCTAAATTAAATTTTAACCTCTAATCTTCACCTACAACTGAGGGCATGAAGATGCTTTAAGGTAATATTGAGAATTTTCTTGGAAATCAAGATAGGTATGAACAATAAATTATGATGAATTAAGTGAGATTGAAATTTAAAATATAAACCATGAAATTTTTAAACCTCACTAACCATACATCATGGATGTTTTATATCTCAATCCATACAATGTATAGTGAACCATCAAGTATAGTCATATCAAGATGCAGTCAAGTTGTCTTTCTAAGGTTTGAACATAAAGAGGAGAAAGAGTTTGTGTATCCAAGGGAACAAAGCCATTAAATATTAAATAAAAATCAAATATGTGATGATAATATCATATATCAAATGAGACAATCAAATAGACATCTATAATGATATTAGTGACTTTGTATAGCTAAGAAGGAGAAAAAAACTCAGTTTTAACTAAGGACAAAAGATGGATATGAGATTATGGATCCTAATGTAATTTTTTAAACCACATAAAGGATAAAAATAAGTTTAAAATAATTTAATATATTTGATGTATTATGGACCTAAAACATAAAAATCACTTTTCCCAAGATAACCTACATGTTCTAACTAAAATTTTGTGCATAGAGAGTAAAGAAGACATGTTAGATTATTGTTAGGTAGTTACAAGAGATGGTTAAACCTATATATACCCTAAATCATATTGAAATTAATTTTAAGAGATTAATAAATATTTTAATAACCCTAAAATCATGAAATCATAGTCGAGGGATCATACAGTCTATTCTAAATTAAAAAATCTCATTTGAATATAAAGAGGAGGATTGTTGATTGGTTAAGAGAGTGAATTTAATTATAATATGATGCCTACATGGTCTTGACACCAATAAATCCTCATACACCTAGTTAAAATCATGAAAAGAGTATAAACACAATTGGGGTAATTAAACCTATGGGAAAAATACAATCATAGTCAATTCTCATGAAGCCAATCTTGGAGAAGTTTGGTCATTTTGAGGCATTTACAGGTATGAAAAGACTTCAAATTTGGTAAAATTGATTATTATTATTATTATTATTATTATTATTATTATTATTATTATTATTATTATTATTATTATTATATAAATCTTCCTATATCATTATATAAATCATACTAGTGGTGGAATTGGTCATTATTTTGACATAGACAAACCCTAGTCAAATAGATAGTCATTGGAGACCAAATGATGCTTTTAGGAGGTTTGAGTGCCAATAGAGAGTTTATGCTTAATGGAGGATCTTTGAAATGGTGAAATATAATTTTTTGTGCATTTATATTCTTTTAGGTTTGAATGACCATCAATTTTCAATTCAAAATTCTTAAGGTTTAGTAAAGAGGAGAATTAAGACATACCTGTAAACTATTTTGGTGACACTCAAGTGGGTTGAGATGTGTTTGAAGTCATTAGTTTTTATTGGAAGGTAAATAGAGATGATAATGATAGTGTAACATAATTTTATAAGAGGAATATCTTAGGGTTAACAAGGAAGAGTATCAAAACCAAATCAGGGGTTAAAAAGCTATGATTGTTTTCAAACTCTAGGGTGGAGACATGATGAGAGTATAGGGTTTTCAGAGGATGTAGACTCAAATTTATGGTGGTGATCACTATAATATCATGTTTTATATGTTTTAAACTTATTAAAATCTTTCCTTGGAGGATAAAACACTTTTAGGCCTCTACCTTAAGCAAAAGCATAGTCTAAGGAATCATTCCTATATGCACAATCATAAGGCATGGATACAAAGTGAATATTATGCATCAAAAGGAAGTAAAATGGGATGAAAAAGAATTGGGTAATTTTTTTTTTCATACCTCATATCCTCTTATAGGTTCCTCAAACCTTGAAACTTATTATTAGGCCTTTTAAACCTAAAGCTAGTCTTAAGACCTATAGGCTCACACTACCATCAAGACACTTCCACACCATATCAAGAAAAGATGATAAAATGATCATGTTTAATGGGATTTTAGAGGTCCTAGATGAGTTTATTTAAATTAGGGAAGGACATGTAAGGGTTATTTTCACTTTTAAGATTAAATTAAAACTACATAGTCCATACACTTAGTTCAAGCTACCTATTTAGATGCTCATATCTTTCTCCACATGAATAATCTAACTAAATTCTATTATAATTGTTTAAGTAACATTTTTTTATTATAATACATGAATTATTTAGGTTTATTTAGGATATTAGGTTTATGAACCATTTTTAAGGGTATAAGCATGTCTAGAATACATTCAGAACCCTACAAACACACTTCATTATGTGCGTATCTTTGCACACCTTTTCAATGAGAACCCAAGATTATCAAGAAATTTCAAGGGGTATATGTAATAAATATACATGAAAATAATTTTTATTTTGGATGTTTTTAATTTATGAACAATCATTAAAAAATTTCACCTCCAAAACCCTCCCAAATCCTCTAGCAGACTAGTTTTGAGAAAAGTGAAATTTCTTAGACTCAAACCCCCATGAATAATCCTAAAAACTATTGAAATATGAATTAAACTCAAATAAGGTCATAGAAATGGTATTGTGATGTATGAAACTATATATACATTGCATAAAATAAGTCTTTTTAATAAAAAATATAGAAAATAGAGTTACAATGCAATTTAATGGATTCCAATCGATGGAGATGCTTGTTTATAAATTTTATTAATATTAAAATCATTATATGCTCAATAAAATGTCTATAAAAGCCTTTATGAGCTTATTCAAATCAACTAGTCTGTAGAATTAAAGATATTTTGATCTAGTCAACTATTTTAAATAATTTGTAGGTGTTGTTTTCTAAGGAGGACTCATTTCATGATATGAGGAATTTTTTCATGGATTAAATTCAACATATTTTTAGGTTTTAAATGTTTCATGTAGGTTATCATAGCCATCAAGTGTAAGTATTTAGTCTACTAGGCCTAATTAGCCTAGTAGACCTATTTAATCAATCATGTAATGTTGAGAATGGCATATAAGGGCTAACAAATGAGTTGATGCAGAGTCTCCATGTCACATAACTAACCTTTGAGTTTCCAATCACATGAAAAACTAGAATTGAGTGGAAATAAATGCAAAAGAGGGCTAAAGAATAAGTTGAATAGTTGAGTGATAATCACTCTAAGTTAACTGATCCTTAACTAATAATTAATGCATACTCCATAGTTTTCACGTAGGGTAAAGGTCATCACTTAACTTGATCTCTTGTTAAGAGGATTAGTTTGAAAAGTTATTGTGTGGCATTATAGAGGAGTCCTGCCAACTTGTTTTCAACACCAAACATCTCAAGCATAGATCATGCAACACCATAAAGAGGTGATGTATTCAGGACTATTTGTACTAGTTTTAACTAAAATTTTACTTGAATTAAGGATTACATAATCTTTTATTCTCTCCTCTATGCCACATTGTATTCCCCACTTCTTGTTTTTCTATATATTTAGGCTTTTAGGCCTATTTTGAGGATCACTCTCTTGGACATGATGAAACTCTACCAAGATTTAGCTTTTTAAATCTCTTGAGTGAATAATATTATTGTTTTCATATTATTTTATATAAGTTTAGTGTTTTATATTAGTTTTAGTGCACATGTGGTAGTATTTTCTCCCTTGGTAGGTCCTACCTTCACCTAGTTACTAGTATGTCATCTTATGCAGGTCATATGTAGTATTTGATGTTGAATAATTAATATAATAGTGTAAATATTGATTGGTTAGTGCCTTTAATTAGGCCTTCCATCATTACCCTCATGCTTTGATGATTTGATGAAACCTTTATATGAAACATTATTACATAAGAGTTCATTAGAGTTGTAATATTCACTAATTTTTATTACTTGCCAATGTTAGTTAGAGTTCAATTGAGTGGATGGACCAAAAATATAGGTGTATCACCATTAGTAGAATAGGATTTCCCCTTTTAGTAATCCTTTTAAATATTTTCATCTAAAAATTAAATTAAGCTTCAGTAAGTTGAGCATAAGTGATATATCAAACAAGTGGGCCTCATAATATAGAGGTTTGGTCTAAGATACAGGTATCCCACAACCTGTAGATCAATCCAATGTTATTCCAAGTTTGAAGGAGATCTAAGGAATCTACTTTAGTAGGTTGTAACTTGGCTTGATAAAAACTATACCAAACATAATGATAGTGTGCTAAAAGAGGATTTTTTTTGAAACATAAGTGATGCAAGAAGTGAAAATAGACACACAAATAATTGGATCAATGTGAGTGATCTAAGTTGAGCATATAGTCTAAGGAATCATTCCCATATGCACAATCGTAAGGCATGGATACAAAGTGAATATTATGCATCAAAAGGAAGTAAAATGGGATGGAAAAGAATTAGGTAATTTTTTTTTCCATACCTCATATCCTCTTACAGGTTCCTCAAACCTTGAAATTTATTATTAGGCCTTTTAAACCTAAAGCTAGTCTTAAGACCTATAGGCTCACACTACCATCAAGACACTTCCACACCATATCAAGAAAAGATGATAAAATGATCATGTTTAATGGGATTTTAGAGGTCTTAGATGAGTTTATTTAAATTAGGGAAGGACATGTAAGGGTTATTTTCACTTTTAAGAGTAAATTAAAACTACATAGTCCATACACTTAGTTCAAGCTACCTATTTAGATGCTCATATCTTTCTCCACATGAATAGTCTAACTAAATTCTATTATAATTGTTTAAGTAACATTTTTTATTATAATACATGAATTATTTATGTTTATTTAGGATATTAGGTTTATGAACCATTGTTAAGGGTATAAGCATGTCTAGAATACATTTAGAACCCTACAAACACACTTCATTACGTGCGTATCTTTTCACACCTTTTCAATGAGAACCCAAGATTATCAAGAAATTTCAAGGGGTATATGTAATAAATATACATGAAAATAATTTTTATTTTGGATGTTTTTAATTTATGAACCATCATTAAAAAAATTCACCTCCAAAACCCTCCCAAATCCTCTAACAGAATAGTTTTGAGAAAAGTGAAATTTCTTAGACTCAAACCCCCATGAATAATCCTAAAAACTATTGAAATATGAATTAAACTCAAATAAGGTCATAGAAATGGTACTGTGATGTATGAAACTATATATACATTGCATAAAATAAGTCTTTTTAATAAAAAATATGGAAAATAGAGTTACAATGCAATTTAATGGATTCCAATCGATGGAGATGCTTGTTTATAAATTTTATTAATATTAAAATCATTATATTCTAAATAAAATGTCTATAAAAGCCTTTATGAGCTTATTCAAATCAACTAGTCTGTAGAATTAAAGATATTTTGATCTAGTCAACTATTTTAAATAATTTGTAGGTGTTGTTTTCTAAGGAGGACTCATTTCATGATATGAGGAATTTTTTCATGGATTAAATTCAACATATTTTTAGGTTTTAAATGTTTCATGTAGGTTCTCATATCCATCAAGTGTAAGTATTTAGGCTACTAGGCCTAATTAGCCTAGTAGACCTATTTAATCAATCATGTAATGTTGAGAATGATATATAAGGGCTAACAAATGAGTTGATGCAGAGTCTCCATGTCACATAACTAACCTTTGAGTTTCCAATCACATGAAAAACTAGAATTGAGTGGAAATAAATGCAAAAGAGGGCTAAAGAATGAGTTGAATAGTTTTGAGTGATAATCACTCTAAGTTAACTTATCCTTAACTAACAATTAATGCATACTCCATAGTTTTCATGTAGGGTAAAGGTCATCACTTAACTTGATCTCTTGTTAAGAGGATTAGCTTGAAAAGTTATTGTGTGGCTTTATAGAGGAGTTTGAACAAGTTATGATGGCCCACCACCTTGTTTTCAACACCAAAGATCTCATGCATAGATCATGCAACACCATAAAGAGGTGATGTATTCAGGACTATTTGTATTAGTTTAAACTAAAATTTTACTTGAATTAAGTATTTATGCCACATTGTATTCCTCACTTCTTGTTTTTCTATATATTTAGGCTTTTAGGCCTATTTTGAGGATCACTCTCTTGGACATGATGAAACTCTACCAAGATTTAGCTTTTTAAAACTCTTGAGTGAATAATATTATTGTTTTCATATTATTTTATATAAGTTTAGTGTTTTATATTAGTTTTATTTGCACATGTGGTAGTATTTTCTCCCTTGGTAGGTCCTAACTTCACCTAGTTACTAGTATGTCATCTTATGCAGGTCATATGTAGTATTTGGTGTTGAATAATTAATATAATAGTGTAAATATTGATTGGTTTGTGCCTTTAATTAGGCCTTACATCATTACCCTCATGCTTTGATGATTTGATGAAACCTTTATATGAAACATTATTACATAAGAGTTCATTAGAATTGTAAGATTCACTAATTTTTATTACTTGCCAATGTTAGTTAGAGTTCGATTGAGTGGATGGACCAAAAATATAGGTGTATCACCATTAGTAGAATAGGATTTCCCCTTTTAGTAATCCTTCTAAATATTTTCATCTAAAAATCAAATTAAGCTTCAGTAAGTTGAGCATAAGTGATATATCAATCAAGTTGGCCTCATAATATAGAGGTTTGGTCTAAGATATAGGTATCCCACAATCTGTAGACCAATGCAATGTTATTCCAAGTTTGAAGGAGATCTAAGGAATCTACTTTAGTAGGCTGTAACTTGGGTTGATGAAAACTATACCAAACATAATGATAGTGTGCTAAAATAGGATATTTTTTGAAACATAAGTGATGCAAGAAGTGAAAATAGACACACAAATAATTGGATCAATGTGAGTGATCTAATTGGGATACATTGCACAAAACCTTATACCAATACTAGATAATGTAATTTTTTACAATACAACACCTAATGATTAGAGAGAAATCAATTAACTAAAAATTAAATGCTAACTAAGTGGTCATCCTGAGTGTTATTAGATTATTATAAAGTGTTTATTTATGTGTGATAGAGATTTGGATGTGAGAAGGAGCTAAAAATCAATCTATATATGGTTTTAGGACATTTAGGCTGAAAGGGATCTATGTTAGAAATATTATTTGCTTGGTATTGGTTATTGTCCCCTCACTTCACAATCTCATAGTGATAAATGTGTCGGGTGTTTTTCCAATATATACCGTTAACCACATATTTACACTTTTCAATAAAATCAAGTTGGCTTCCAATTTGGTGATGAAATCCAAGTAAGTAAGCATTGGGAAGATAAAAATTTTAATTCATTTTGAATATTGTGTGATTTGGTAGCATGTGCAAAGAGAAAAATAGTGTAACTAAATAGAAATTTGAAAAACCACCTATTTAGACTATGTGAGTTACTATAAGCATGTAAACAACTAAAAATGAAAGTGTGAATTAGTTACTAGTGAATAGTTCGTAATTCCTTGATTTAGAATGGTATAAAGTCATTTTGGACAAAACTATATGCAAATAGTATAGAAAAAAGTTGAATGTTCGCTAATGTTATGTATAAGCAAAGTCTTTTAAAATAGAGCTGAATAGGTTGACTAAGTCTTTTAGATAGAATATAGATTACAAAATTACGTTGACCAAGTCAACTTAGTTTACTGTAAGGTTAAAGTTTTGAAGACTGATAACTTGTATAAAATAGAATTGAAAAAAGTATTGAAATGATAGAGAGAGAAAAAAGAGAGGAACCTTGGTGGGTTTGAAGATGGTTAAAATTGAAAATTTTATGCTAAATTACCTTAAATACTAAATTTAAATTCTAGAAACTAAGTTAATTGTTCAACCCAATTCTACAAAACCCTATGTACTAAAGAAGAATAAGAAGACTAAGTCAACCTGTTTGACCTAATTTGTTGATATGAATGATGGAAGAGAGAATAAGATGATAAATTTGACCTTTTCAACCTTATATGCTTATTTGGGACTAAATAAGAGTACTATGTTGACATGTTTGATGTAGTAACCTATATCTGATGAAGACCTACATAGATAAGATAGAGTCATTTTGATGCAAATGTGTGTTAAACCTATACATAGAAAGTTAGAACTGTACTGACTAGTTTGATATAGTACTACAAATATGGAAAAATAAAAATATGATAGAAATAAAAGTGTGAAATAAAACCTACAAGGGTTGGATTAATTTCAAGTTTACTAGAATGTATGTAATGGGAAATGTAGTAGATTGTTAAATCAATCCTAGCTTGGAAAAGATAAATCCTACTTACACCTCTGATTAGGGACACATTATATAATCAGGGTCATGACCAAGATGGATCCACTAAACCTAATAAAGGGATGTATTACTAAAATAATATCACTATGGAGGTTTCTAAAGACTCTAGTCAAGAAAAAATATACAATAACCCTAATTAGGTCTTATGTTTTCATATTCACTAAACTAATAATAAGTAAAGTAAAATATTAATCTAGTGCTCACCAAATCTTATGGCACAAAGTGGTGGTAACAAACATTAAATTAAGCATGCATAGAACACATATACTCACATCAATGTATATAGAATCCTAATGCATGTAAGATAAGTACAAATGCATGTCTATCTACTCTTACAAAGGAAGAACAAAGTTAGTTATACTTACCTTTGAAAATAAACTTGTTGAGCCTCAATCACTCCCTTGGGCAAGGTGATTCACAAGAGGTTATTTTGGTATGTAAGGATGACAAGCATAAATAATCTATAGGCCACACAACCTATCAATTCATCCAATAGGCTTCTCCATAAGACAATATCTATATCTCCAAAAAAATATGAAACCCTAAGCTTGTTCTTCAAGTAGAATGGTGGATAAATAAATGTACAATATATATTAATTATTATTTTATTCTCTTATAAATGGTGAAATGGATGTGTTTATATAATTAGATATAACCCTAGTCACTTCCAAAATTTTAGTTCGACAAGGTTGACCTAGTAAACCTAGTATCGTTATTGACAAAAAACATTTAGGTCGCAGACTAGGTTGGCTAGGGGCCAACCTAGACCCTATTAAATTTTATCAATAAATGTATAAGGTCGATGGGGAAAACTATGTAATGTAAACCATAAAAAGGGGGTTTAGG
>JARHVA010002245.1:2185000-2192500 GCA_037957365.1 Torreya grandis | reverse complement strand
CATAAACTAAGTTTTATAAGGAGATACATAATGATGGAAGCTTCATTTCAAATAGTAAGATAGACTTTTAATTATATACATAAGGGAATATGGGGTTTCCCCCATGGGTGTTTATATGATTGTACATTAAGCACATAGAGTAAGATAAAGTTGTAAATACTAATCGCTAACAACATCATAGACAACACATTTGAGGATCCTGAGAATATTTTTATTGGTTTATTTTGGTTGGCCTTTTTATTGAGTATAATATGGTGTAGAAAATTAATTATTGATGTGATGGGTTTGGAAATGTGATTGTACATATTTATTATTTAAATAATTATTATTGTTAAAAATTATATTGGATGGAATACCATAATGACAAATGATATGGTTTAGGATAAACTTTAATAGTTTTTTCTATTATATAGGTAAGGGGAATGGAATCCACACATTTAATGAAGTACTCAATAGTGGTAATTATGTGTTTCTATCTGTCATAATACTTGTGGTTAATTTTACCAAAGAGGTCTAACCCCCTTATGGAAAAGTGACATGTCATGGAAATGAACGGTAGTGTTTGTGATGAATCATGGATAACATCACCATGTTTTTGGCTTAGGATAAACATTTTGATGTATTAAAATGAATTAGAATCCATTGAAGTCCAATCATATCCAATTATAATAATTTTCTCTGCAATGACTATTCCAATCATGTGTACACCACATATATCATCATGAACTTATTTATTAACTAAGGTTGCCTCATCAGAGTTTAGAAACCATAACAAAGTTCCATCGCAGCCTTTATGATATAAGGTATTGATAAGGATTTTTAATTGGGAAGCATTTTATATGAACAATTTATTATGGTTATGGGACATTTTTGGATGGATAACATTATCATGAAGGTATGCGTAAATGCCTTGGTACCAAGGGGAATCAAGACTAAAAATATCACATCCCATTTTTGATTTATGAGAATCATAAGATGGAAACATCAACTACTAAATAAATAACTATGACTAGCATTTAGATGAATGTCTAGAAAGGAACTAATTATATCAATTTAATCGACTGTTTTATTATTTACACTAGAAACCTACTTAAATTGTACATACATGAATTATTACTTCAAACTATCCATCATTATTTTATAAGGAATGAGATTATCATATTTTAATTGGTATTAATCATTAAATTATATAATAATAAGATTTGAATCCCCATAAACCAAAATATGTTGGATGCCTCATTGAATGGATAGTTTTAAACTAGAAATAAGATCCTCCCACTCTACTATGTTATTGGTGCAATAAAATTCTATTTGGAATGATTTCAAGATAAGATACTTTGTGGAGTGATGAGAAAAAATTCCGACCATGAGCCATGGTTGGTGAAAGATTCATCAAAATATATTTTTCATTTTGTTTATTTATACACTAAAATATTAGCCTCATCATTAGAAAATTTTGAGGTTAAAGATTTTCTATCTATTAATGGTTATTTTACTAATGTGCCTAAATTATTTTACTTTTTTATATCCTTTTAATTGATTTACATAGTATCAAACTCCCTTAATAACATAACCCAGTTGGCCATCCTCCCTATTAGAGTTGATTTTGAAAGGAGGTATTTAAGTAGTTAAATTTTTAAAATTATTTTAGTTTGATTATTAAGTATGTAATGATAATGTTTTTGGGAAGCAAAAAAACTAAAAGAAATGTTTTTTTCAATGGTAGAGTAGTTTAATTAATAATATACCAAGGTTATTATTAAATAATACATTATTATTTATGTCCCATGATTATCATGTTGTGTCTATAATTTCCCTAATGCATGATGTGTAACTAACATATATAAGAATAAAGGTGTAGCTAAGGTAGGTGGCATTAACACTATTGGTTGTGACTATTGTATTTTTTTGAATTCTTAATTCTAATTAGAATCAATATTATTTTTGAGTAGATATGTGAAAGGGTATAGCCTAAAATTTTCCCTTGAAAAATGTGAAGATATTTGAGATTAGTAGGTGGAGGCATTTTAATTATAGCTATGACCTTTGTTGGATCCAATTTTAAACCTCTTTGTGATACAATAAAAACCAAAAGATTCCATGGATTATCCAAAAACACACATTTATTTTTATTTAGGTGAACCTTGTAATCCCTTAATCATTTAAAAATTATACATAGCACTATGAAATGTTATGCTCTGGTTCTAAATTTGGCCAATATTTAATCAACGCAATATTTAACGATATCATTAAGCATGTCATTAAAAATGATTGTCATATAAAAATGATATGTGGATCCAATATTTTAAAGACCAAATGACATGAATTGGTAACAAAATCTTTCCCAAGGTGTGAATAATGTTGTTTTATGTTGGTCTTCATGTGCAATTTTGACTTGATTATAACTTGAAAAATAATCCATTAATGACATCTCATGACATGTTGTAAATTCTAAACTCATATCAATATTAGGAAGGGAAAAGTAATATTTTTAACAAGATTTATTAATGTCCTAAAAATCTATACAAACTATGATTCATACAATTTTCTTGTTGAGTCTCACTATGTTATAGATTCACTCTAAATAATATATGGGTCTAATGAAGTTGAATTCTAATTATTTTTTCAATTCCTCTTTTATAAATAGTTCCACTTTAGTATGTAGTTTTATTAACTTTTATTTAATAGGTTTTGAATCCTTGTGAAAAATAAGGTAGTGGACTAAAATTTATGGGTTCAACCTAGGAATATTGGTGTATGATTAAGAAAACACATCTATTTTTTAGAAGTAGAGCTAGGATTGATTGTTCATCAGGATTAAGAGAAGTATCAATCTTCACCATTTTAGGTTCTTCATATGTTCTAATATTTAAATCAATATTCTTTTAAATAAATAATGTGGACTCTTCTTGAAACTTTTTAGGAAGAAGAGGAATATTAATTTCATCATCAATGTCTTACTGATTTTGGGTTTTGTCATTTGATTCCTCTATACAAGACTTAATGACAAGGATATTTTTGATGTGTGGATGATTAGAGTTTATTTATCTCCAAATTATGTTGAATTGTCTAAGAAGATTGAAAAAACTTTGTTATTAACCTTTTTTATGCTCAACTACTCCCTATTCTTAGAATGGGGACCCTCCTATCTTAATCTTCCAAAATTGTCTAAGACACCAAGTTCGCTAAGTCATTTGACTATATAGTGATGCATTGAATACTCCCTCACAATTCTTGGTTATATATTCATCTTGTAATATAAATTATTATTTAAAAATATTTAGATTATTGTAAGATTGTTTTGAGTTTTCTCCATGTTTCCAATGAATATTTAACCAAGAATGGATTCAAAATGTGCAAACAGGCTTCACCAAGAATGTTCTATTAGGTCTTTAAGTTGGCATGAACTTAATAAGCATCACCTAATCTTACTAAACTAGCCCTTTTCCTTGTTTATGACATTTAATTGTGATTTTTTATTTGAACTTATTATAATTTTCTTATGATGGGAATTTGATGTTTCCAAAAATCTAACTTAGCTTCTCACATGGCTTTTTAGGATGTTAATTTAAACTCAATGGTTTGTGATGCCTTATGGGATGTCAAATTATAACTGAGCTTCTTATTGAAATTTTCTCCATGCATGACACTTGGAATGAATCTATCAGACCTAATAGATACCACATGGTTCCATCCCATGAGATTGTGAAGGAATTAGCTATTATAATTCAAATCCATGAGCTATGTTTCAAGATTTATGATCCTGCAAGTAAGCCCATTCAAATATAAGATACCATGCATCCCATTATAATACAATAGTCTATAATATGATGTCATGTGTCCCAAGTGAAACCTAAGCAACCTTACAAAGTGATGTGTGTCTCCTTAAAATTCAAATAAGACTGATGCATGTCAACACCACATTGTATCTAATCCAAATCTTGTGAGATCACATTAAAAGAACATGTTGATGCACCTAAGCCATATAATCAAGGTTTAATTGTATCTAGTTGTCCAAACCCCTTATGAGAATTAAAAGTGGTATAATAATGAAGATAATCTCATGAGAATGATGCATGTCCACTCATACCCATGTGATAATGACACTTATCATGCCCACACTACTTTTATCTAAAGAACCACTTGATCAACTCTAAGATCTTGTTAAAGTGACATGTGTCCCCACTAGACCTGTGAGATGATACCAAGTGTTGGCCCCATAAGGTTGCATCTGAGATCAACATATTACCTCCAAAGATGACATGTGTATCCCCTTAAGCCACACATTTAACACAAAATTGCTAATAACTCCTGAGACCAATTAGGAGGTGACACATCAAACTGAGATTATGATTTCTAGCAAGAAATCCACCTATCCAAATAAGGTCCTAATTACTTGAAAAAATTATAAGTGTCACTCTCACATATGATCATACTAGAGGGTCCTACCCTAGAACTCACCATAAATCAAAGGATTCCATGTGGCACTAAACAAATGAGTCATCACACATAGCCACATCTAGAGCACTTGAGACAAATCAAAAAGTGTTATGAGTTTAGTTTATGCCAACTAAGTATCCTAGTCACTTTTAGGCCCCATGATCACCTAGTTAGATCTCAAGTGGCATGTGACATGTCAAACGATGGAAAAAATATCTTCAAAGCTAAAATTGATAGTGAATCAAAGAAAAAAAAATACTAAATTTTGAGTTCAAAGATGATGAACTCACCATTAATGTGGCACGAACCATAATTGATATCTAACCTTACATTAATCAAGGTAATCTTCAAAAGGCTATTCAACTCGATCATCCTTACCTAGACTTGCATTTGAATCCCTAAGCATTTTCTCCTACTATTATTTACATTCTCAAAATTCTACCACACTTGAGCTCTTCCTAGATTTCACCCAAACCACCATTTTTATAGCTTTAGACTTGTAGAGAACTATAAGAAGACACTAATTATTACCTATAGACACTACCAAAATGGCACAAGTAGGACCTTCCACTTTTGGTAAGGGAATTTCATTAAAAAATGATGATGATTTCTTATTTTAATTTTGGAATTTATTCATATATAAGGATATATATTTCATCCCTAATGCCATAGACATAAGGGATAAGCATTATTGAAGTGTGTATTACAATGTTGAGGAATCCAAGGACCTTGATGATTTTGAGACAATGCCCATGTTATCCATCTTGTTTCTAATATCTTGGAAATATAAGTTTTTAGTCTTCACAAAGTTCCTACAAGACTAGAGGTCATTCCATGTATATACTTGGTATATTTCATATTTAGGATGTCAAAGTGTGAGGATGGATTACTAAGATCCATGCAATAAGGATTCCCCATTTCCTTCATTATGGGGATAAGTTTCAAAAAATATTATGACCTACCTATACACAAGTTGATTATAACCAAAGCATCCATCTTATTTCTAATATCCTATCAATCTAAGTTGTTAGTCTTCATAAAGTTGCTACAATATTAGAGGTCATTCCATGCATAGACCTAGTATATGGCATCTTTAGGATGTCAAAGTTTGAGGATAGATTGCTCAAATCCATGCAATAAAGATTCCCCATTACCTTAATTATGGGGCTAAGTTTCAAAAATTATTATGACCTACCTATACACAAGTTGAGTATAACCAAAGCATCATCAAAAAATGGTATGATTTGCACACTCTAGATAAAGTCTTGGACTCATGGGTAACTGACCCAAAGGGGATTTTCTACATGAATGACTAGGGAGACCTTTCCATCTAGTAATTCAAGAAAAGGGCAATGATTCACATGGACTTACTAAACAAGATATTTGGTAATATGCATGTTGGACATGCATATATAAGGATTATCCCATTATTGAAACTAATTCTAGAGGAGGAATGAATTCCCCCACTTGGGGATATTATTAGTGAGAATTTGGTTATTTATATGAATGACTCATGCCAAAATGGAGCTCCATTCTATATGATGAGATATATATTTGATGTCATTTATGAAACCACATAGTTGGGTCTAAATACATGGTCCCCTAAGAGGTAAGAAGTTATGACCTAATATTTTTTTTCATTACACATCCACCACTTTAGGTAGAATATCATGATAATGGTAGAGGACTTATACCCCCTATCTATAAGTCAATTAAAAAATGTGAAATTCAAAAGGTTCCATCAAATGTTAGATAGGCACTGCAAGACATCAACAAGTTTTATCTCTACCACAATTGTACAATCATCTAAGTAGAATGGGTAATGGTATCTCCCTTTAGGATACCAAGGTATGTGCTAATGAAATTGGTAGAAGAGGAGATAACTTACTAAATGCTCTATGTAATTGATGGCCTATTTAAGAGGAAGAAGAAAACACCCCCACACAAGGATCCTCACCAATTGAGGAGGGCCAATGTAAAACAATGGTAGATTATTATAGTAACATCAAGGCATAAGAACACCTACATATTTCCCAAGGATGATTTTAGAGTGTGGGACCCAAACTAGGTCATTGTGGAATATGTCACCAAATTCAAAAGAGATGTGGTTGTGGAATATAAACATCAATATGAGGTGCATGATTGAACATACCTTGATGTACTGAATGATGAGGTAGTGTTTAAAACTATAGAAAGGCATAACATACTGCTCAAGATGAGGCTCATCCAAGAAAGGCAAAAGGAGGATATATCAAAGCCTCAACTCCCACCAACTCAAGGGATCATGTTTAATGTTGATTATGAGGAGGAAAAATAAGAGGAAGAAAGGGATAATGTCCCTCTTATTAGGAATAAACCCTATATTCCCCCACTTTAGGCTACTTCAAGTGGGCAAGACATCCCTCCAGGCTTAAAGCAAGGAGAGTCAAGTATCTAGCATGGCTCCTCATAAGATCCTAGAGTAGTCGATGTATATGATGAGGAATCTACCATTAAAACATGGGCTATCTAAGACCCAATGTTAATTACATTGAGGAAGGCTCCCCATAAGGAATTGAAATCTCACTGGAAGGACTACAAGTGATGGTTGGGAGGACTATTGAATGAGTTTCTAGAAGGAAGAAATCTCCCAAAATAACAAGAGGAATAATGTCTCCTCTAGTAGCTTCCCAAGCTCCCCATGTAATTACTAATCCCTTGCATTCATTTATAGTTATTGGCACATTCACAACTACCCCTACTACTATTTCACATGCCACTACCATGTTCACATCCATACCACTAATTCCTTTAGATGAATTATTTCCTAATTCATCTCACATGCTATAGCTAACATTATACCTCCACCTAGCTCCTAAATCACTAGTGTTAGCAAAGCTATGAGTTCTAACCCCTCTCAAACTATAACTACTAGTGCATCACTTGTCCTTGGCTCCATTGCATCCACTAAGCCACTCAAACCCATTCCCAATCATTCACATGGTAAAAACCACTTCACCTAACCACTAAAACCAAAACTATTAGGCCCTCAACATTTCCCTCATTTATACTCAACATGGG